>JAVXUO010002578.1:0-31530 GCA_033065855.1 Escallonia rubra | reverse complement strand
AAAATCCGCTTCTATATGAGCGAGGTGGGGTGGATATCCGTTGGATACGGGTTCAATTGCCATCTCTAAGTGAGGGTGGAGTAAGGGCAGAGAGCAAGGCTTCCCAGACAAGGGCTGAGACAAATAGGGCTGACATTCAACAGTCCAAGCTGAGGTCCAAGTCAAGGTCTCATGTTACGGTCGAATGTTATGTGCCATTATAGGCAAAAATATGCATGTGTCATTAGTCGACATGAGTCGTCCTCTTGAAGTGACATGTCACCAGACGACCCATAAATGTCAGTGCTCTTCGGACTGTCGGTTCCCATATTCGCCTTGCCTGCCCCATACAGTTTCGCTCTGCCTGTCTGAAAAGACTGACCATACAACATTGGCATGATCAGATAACACTCTTGCCCTATCCATGGGTCCAAAGCCCTTATTAAGTCCTACGGGGGGCGTCCAAAGACACGGAGAACCTGACAGTGGTCAGGGAGGGTCCTTATGCCCAACTATCATGTGCGCTAGGCGCGATGCCTTCCGAAAACCTGCTCTCATCTCAAAATGACCCGGGGGTCATTGTTCTGGGGGCATCAACGATCACCGATAACGTGAGTGCGATGTAGTCACAGCTCAGGCATTCCTAGTGCGATACAGGCCGCCCCAGGTGGAGATAGTGTCTTTGATAGTGAGCCTATCCCGCTATGAGGGGTCCTCATGCTGGAGCACCACGAGTGGAGCCCCTTGGAATACCACAAGCTCCAAAGGGCGGATCGAATCATGTTCCACGTCCAAGGCAGGGGCACATTGTGTGGTGAATAGGTGACCAACGCCGGCAGGGGGCACGTTAATGTGCCAAAGAGCCGCGGGGTGTGACTGTGTTAGTAACACGGTGCATGAGCGCGGCTGTTGTGTGGGGTGCCTGGAAGGACATAACATGGGAGCGGTGCATGGGCACGACGATGGGTGTTGCAGAATAAAGCATTATGTCAGGGGCACGAAACATGAAAATGGCGAACAGGCATGGCGACGTCTGTCGTGGAAGTGGGCATCGCGCCAGGGGCACATGATGCGCGAACGGCGCACAGGCACAGCAATGTTTGTCGCGAAATTGGGCATCGTGCCGGGGGCACGTGATGCAAGAACAATGCACGAGCACATCGACGTTTGTCGTAAAGCTTGGCATCGTGCAGGGGACATGTGACTCGAGAATGACGCACAGGTGCGGCGACGTCTGTCGTGAAAATGTGCGTTGAGTCAGAAACGTGTGACGCATGAATGACGCACGGGCACAGTGTTGTATGTCGTGTAAGTGGGTGTCGTGCAGGGGGCATGTGATGCATGAATGGTGCACGGGGAGATCTGTCACGAAAGTGGGCGTTGTGCAAGGGGCACGTGCCTCAAGAACTGCGCATGGGTCCTGCGACAAGCGTCACAGGTTGGCAGCGGGCACGGCGACGGGCGTCGAAGAGGCGTGCGTGCTCCCATAGCACTTGACCAAAAAAGGGTTGGTGATTCATAGGAAGGGGGAAAATGTAGGCCGACCCACTAAAGGGGAAGGTTGTCAACCCCTTAAAGGGGTAGGCTGTTGACCCCTAAAGGGGAAGGCCAGCCGACCCCTTAAAGGGTAAGGTTGGTCGATCCTCAATGGGGAAGCCGAGGATGGTCGAGGTGTGCAGAAGTGATCACGCTAGCAAAACGGGCCCCTCAAATTTAACTTTTAGCGGAAAATAGCTGTATAAAAGGATAAAATGCCCATGACTTGAGTGTGCGTCGCTTTGACCCATTTGGAGCGTTGAAAATCGACCTTTGACAATATCGACGTGTTGCGCATAACAATTGAACGCACTTTAAACAATTGATTTTAAGTTTTGAATCCAGGGGGAGAGAGAGAGAGAGAGAGAGAGAGAGGGAGCTTACATGGCAAGCTATGTCTCCTTAATATGTAACTGGTTATGTTGAAAAAAATTGTCGATTGATTGAGCACGGGTGAACCGATATTGATGGAAACAAATGCATCTGGAGAGAGAGAGAGAGAGAAAGAGAGGCCATTAGGAACTACTCTAATATTAAAAGCCAAGGATAATTTTAGACTCTAACACCAATAACTACAAAGAGTAGCAGTTGGGCTTATTTTCCTTACAAAAAGAAACTGAAATGGACTGTTCTTGTTTTGATGTGGACGGCTCCAGATAGATTGGCAAAATAGGGCTTTCCCAGCGCTAGCTGTGGATCAGCTCCACAACTGGACCAAAGTGTAGTAAATTCCAGCTGGTTGTCTATGTTCATAAGCGCCTAGGTTAAAATTTTGGGCATACACTCCTCTGATCATGCACCTCTCCTCCTGCAATCTAATCCTTCTCTTGGGTATCTTCCTCAACCACAGTACTTCGAAGCCATGTGGTTAAAACACCGTTAGTGTAAAACTATTATCAGAAGCGCTTGGGAGACCAAACGTGAAGGATCACCAATGTTCAAAGCAGCCTATAGGGGCAAGATCATGTCAATGTTTTTGAAGGAATGGAACAAAAGAAGAATTGGTAACCTGGGGACTCAGATTGAGGAAGCAAAACTACAAATAAATCACTTTCAGAGTCAACTTCTAAATAAAGATGTCCAACTCCTGGAACAATAGACAAGGAATAGGCTAGACTGGTTATTAGAGTATGAGGAAGCCTTTTGGGCACATAAATCGTCCATTCGCTCGTTACAGTCTGGAGACAGGAATACTCACTTTTTTCATACCTATACTATTATCCGCAGACAGAGCAACATAATATCCTCTTTGGAAGATGAAAATGGTAATACCTTTTAGTCACATGCGGATATCTCAGCATGCTTAAGGACTCACTTTAAAGATATCTTCTGCCCTTCTAATAATTGGGTTCCTTCGTGGAGGACTCAGGGAGGAAACAGTGCTTTACCAAATGCCTCCAACCTGATCAAATTTCTTGGCTTTCAAAACCTTTTACATCGAGGGAAGTTAAGCAAGCCCTTTTCAAAATTAAACCATCAAAGCTCCAGGACCGGATAGTATCCCAGCCATCATTTACCAACAATGTTGGGGCTTCCTAGAAACACATATCACATCAACAGTCCTCTCATTCCTTCGTTCTGGTCACATACTCAAAGAAACAAATAAGAGCTTCCTAGTTCTTATCCCCAAAAAGACAAAACCAAAAGTGCTAGCTTACTTCAAACTGATATCCCTTTGCAACACAGTCTACAAAATTATCGCCAAAACTTTAGCTAATCACGTCAAGCCTTTCTTGAGCTACCTTATATCAAAAAACCAAAATGCCTTCGTTTGAGGTCATCAAATTGCAAATAATATCCTCATCGCCCAAGAACTCACAAACAAAATCCGGACTACAAAAAATGCGAAATCAGTCTATGAAGCACTTAAAATGGACATGAACAAGGCTTATGATCGAGTCCACTGGGATTATTTGGAATATGTTCTTATACATTCAAAATTTCCTAGCTCTTTCATCCGATTGATTATGGCATGTGTCACCAGTGTTTCATATGAAATTCTCCTAAATGGATCCCCAATTGAACGGTTTTATTCTTGTTGCAGGCTTAGACAAGGAAATCCCATTTCACTCTATTTATTCCTGCTTTGCGCCGAAATGCTCTCTTCAACAAGCTCAACTCTCAAGTCATCTCCATGGTGTTGCAGTTGGAAGGAGGTGCGCATCATTAAATCATTTATTTTTTGCAGATGATACCAAACTAAACCATTTGTCTTGCGACTTTTTACAGACCCTTCTACACCGCTACTGTGAGGAATCAGGACAACAGATTAATCGTGATAAATCTTCCATTACACTTAGTCCTAATGCTACACAGGATCGAGTAAACAAAATATTGGAACGGTTGGGACTGAAAAGGACCAACGATTTTGGGACATACCTTGGTACTACGTTAGATATTATCACTAACAAAATAATCTTCTTCAGTGATCTTATTGAAAGGATAAAAGGTAGATGTGCGGGTTGGAAGGGATGCCTCATGGATAAAGCGGGATGAGCGACCCTTATTAACTCGGCGCTATCATCTCTCCTATCATATCACATATAGGTATGCCTCTTTAAAAAAAATGTCACCAAGAAAACTCGATACTCGACCGTTTCCTTTGGTCAGGTACAGAGCGAAAATGTGGAATACATTGGATCAACTGACACGCCCTTTGTGCACATAAGCTTCAACGAGGACTAGGCTTCGGGTATACGGAATTATTTAACAAAGCACTTATGGCAAAAACTTGCTGGTGGATATGGATGGACCCTCATTCGTTACTCGCCACACAATTAGTGGGTAAATATTACTCTAAATCTAATTTGCTCCTTAGCCCAGAACAAAGAAGCTTCTCTTGGGGGTGGCGAAGTATTATTGCGAGGAGAAAAATTCTTAAGGAAGGCTTAAGATGGCAAGTAGGTACAAGGTCTCTGAAACCAATAAAACAACCCTAAGGGAGGGTGAATAGGGTTTTTGAAAAATAATAGAGAATTTAAACTAAGCACAATCACGAATCTCAATCAAACCAAGTAATACTCCAATGAAGATGTTAATTACACAATCTCAAGCAATTATAGAGCAATAAGTAAATAGATTGAGTTAAAGATACTTGACAAGGAGATTTAAATGGTTCGGCTTGAACTACCCTCAAGCCTACATCCACATCTTCAAGGAAGTCCCTTGAAAGAGCACTAGAATCCACTAGCAACAATCTTCTTCTGGGTCAAGATCAAAAGCCTTACAACAATTGGTGATATCCCCACACCAAGCACAAGCCTTGAATCCACAAAGCTTACCCAAGACTTGACAAACCCAAGCCTTGATCACAATCCTTTTACAAAGATCAATTGTGTACAAAGAAATCCTCTTGAAAGGAAGTGAGTACAAATGAAGCTCTAGTACAATAGAGAGACGAGAGAATTGATGACTTGAAGTATGCTCTCTCTCAATTAAAGAATTGTTCACAAAGATGCTCTCTTTAATGATGTAAAATCATGAAGATAAAGAGAGAAAAGTTTAATCTATGAGCCTTGATGTTTTTATAATGAATGGAGGCTTAGAATGTAGTTTCCATGGTGTATGATGAATCCCCAAATCATTTATATAGAGAAGATATGGAATATAGCCGTTAGAGGCATTATATGAGCAAAACTGCCATTGCAGTCGATTGTATTCCCAATACAGTCGACTGTTTTCCCTCTAAACAAGCCGTTGCAGTCTTGTCCTTGAAAATAGCCGTTGAAAATTATTTTTAACCAATGCAGTCGATTGTATTGCGATGCAGTCGACTGTATTACCCTAGTGCCTATCGGCTGCCTCACAGAACCTACTTCCTATTTTGAGCATAACTTTCTCTAGAAAAATTGGATTGAAGTGTCGTTTTTTGCGTTGGAAAGCTAATGAAAGTTTTTATCAAAATACGAAAATTTTAGCACCAAAAACATTTTTGATAAAATCTGAGTAAGCTCCAAAGTTCATTCATTTTCAAGAACCACACTTGTATGAATGGTTATGAACTCACATGCAATGCACAAGGTGTCCTAAGGTCTTTTTAGGTCATAGTCATGAATCCAAGCATCAATCCAAGACTAGTTACATAATAGTAAAGATCAATCATAATCAATAAGAACTTAGTCTATGCATTCTTTCTTGCTCTTTGACATTGGACTTGATGAAGTTTCCATAGCATGTCCACTATAACTTTAAGTTTCTTTGTCTTTAATCCATCTACCCAACTTCTCAAATGTGTCTTTATGAGTGTGTATGTATATGCCTACTAATAATCTACTCAAAGCACACATTAGAACATAATCAATGTGTAGTTATCATCAAAACAAGATGTAAGCCTAGGTTATCCAACCCTAGGGCTAACAGTCTCAAATACTATTATGGTAGGACGATTGGATCCCACACTTGAAGTTCAAGCCTCTTTTAACGCTACATGGATCACAACCACCCCTACAACTTGTGAGTGACCTCATTATCAATGGTAGCTAGGACAAAAAATCCTTGCTTTGATGCTTTGACCACATGTAATCAAGAAAATCAAAGCCCACCTATCCCTATACCTAGTAGAGGATCAATTAGTCTGGAAACATACTTCATTTGGCATATTCTCAGTTCCATCAGCATATGACATGCTCGATCAGTAGAAATCAGTAGCGCTTAGAGCAGCCGGGCTAGTATCAACCTAGTTGGGGAATGACAAGTTTTGGAAGATAATGTGGTCCCTGCCAATACCACAAAAGTTCAAATTCCTCACTTGGCAGGCCATTTGGGATCGGCTACCTCTTCAATCTAAACTTTATCGCTTCTATATATCCTCTAATCGCTTGTCAGCTATGCCTCACTGACCCAGAGACTATTCATCACCTCTTCATAAATTGTCCCTCAGTAAGTCCAGTTTGGCTTGGAGGACCGGCTGGGATTAAAAGGTTAACCTCTCTACTCCATTTAGGGAATGGCTAATTACATGGTAGTTAACAACCAAAAATAAAAACAAGTTTAGGAATCCCACTATATCTATCCTATCCACTATTTGGTGCATTTAGCTCCACAGAAAACATTGCATTTTTTGGCTCAATGAGTTCAAACCTAGAGTAGTAATAAGTGACATATTAGCACTAATGACAAAAATCTCAAAATTCCAACGTGCCAAAACCAACAAAAAACCTATGTCTCTTATTCCCAGTAGCCTACAACCACCCCATACTGTTCAGCACATCACCACTCTTTGTACTTGTCCCAACCCACGCCCTATCTCGCTTTTCATGGCGATCACTTTTGATAAAGAACGGCAGAAAATAAGGATAGGTCTCACTTGTTTTAACCATCAAAACTTAAGATGTGGCTCAACAGATTTCTCTTACAGGGCTTCTGACTCGATGTCTGCTCAAGAAAGGGCCTACAAATAGTGACTACTTGGGTGAAATCTAAACATATTGCTCACATTATTCCCATGACTGACTCAAAAATTTTACTTTCTCAGCTCACAAACTAGGAAGACGTCCCAGACACTGTGGTGCCGATCATGTATGATTTCTGCTAACTAATTATATGCATCATCTTAGTATTGCCAAAGCTAGATTCTTGCAACTAAAGGAAGCCAAATCACTAGCAACTTTTGCATGTCATGCTCGCATAACCTTATATTAGGACTGAGTTAATGAGTTTTGTTGTAATTGATCTATATCCTCCTTCACTTTGCTTTTGTATTAATGCAAGCACTATAATCTGTTCTTTTGTAAGACGTTATCTACATGACAAGTATAGTCATGAACTACTATATATAGCCAAAATGACTAACCCTGTAACTCTTGTATCTTTCAATGCAATTCTCCTTTCTACCAAAAAAAAAGGCGTCTTTCACATGGGAGACCCGCCATCTTCCTCCCTTTTCTTAACTAGGTTAGATCTAGGTGTTTAATTTTGCGTCTCTCTTTATGAGAGGAGTTTGTTTTGTCATGATGGAGATAATAGTGATCTTTCTTCACCGTGCTTGTGATTTGTGTTGTTTGGAGCGCTGCTTATGTATTTTGGCAAGAGGGTTGGAGAGTAGTTGGCTAATCTCCTTTGGTAGCCAAGGAGATGAATTTTACGCGATTGTTTTGCTTACTCTTTTCGTAACCAGGGAGTTTGCTGTAACATAGAAAGAGCTTGTCTATACTTCGTTGGTTGTTAAAAGGTTTAGTAGTTGGTCGCCCATACACATTTTAGCTACAAATGAGGAAGTGTAATAAATATGAAAATATACTCTCCACAACAGGGGAAAAAAAATAGTTATCCCTTTCTCGTGGTAACATAAAAGGATTAGCTTAAAATTAAAGAAAAAGAACAAAGAAGTCGTGGTATACAATGGAAAGCAAAGTCCATAAGAAGAGATGGATATGCAATTCTGATTGCTGTTGATCGAAAATCGTTAGAAAAAAGTCTATCGTTTGTTAGCTTGTTTTCTTCGGTTTGTAAATTGAGCTTCTGCTCTTGAGATTTTAATAGCAGTACCCTTTACTTAAAAGATACATAAAACTTCGATATTCTACTTGTTTGTTGATAAAAAATCCTCGGGGAAATCCTATCGTTTGTTAGCTCGTTTGCTTTGGTTTAGTTTTTAGCAATGCTTTCGAATGGATATATGACGCGAAACACAAGAAATGTTCGATCGTATACTACTAAGAAGATTAGTAAAAGAGCAACACAGTTAACACACATTAGAAGTTCTTACTTTGTTAACTACCACACGGTTACAATAAGTACCTGAAACATGCTAAGATAGGCGTGGCTATTCCGGCCACTTTACCAATTGGAATTAGCTGGTTCAAGAGAAACAAGAACTAGGCATATATTTCTAGACAATCCTACCGCTGAAATGAGAAGCTGACTAAGAGACACTGAGCAGAACAAGCTAAGGTATCAAGACGTCTTGGGACTTTATATCTGACCTTTGAATCCCAGGATGGAAAGCTAGATCTAGCTCAGGATGGAAACCTAGAAGAGAAAGAAGTGTAGGTAACAAAGTATGGTTGTGAGGAGGAGGCAGAATTGGTTCGACAGGTTACAAAGATTAGAAACGAGGAAATGATAATCGAGATGACGTTGTGGTAAGATAAGGGTACAGTAATGAATCTAGATTTGTCATTTCGCTATGGGGAGAGATAAAACCTAACGGTATATACACCACGAAGTTGCATCACTTGATGTTGCACGGGAGTTACCGCGCACCACCAGATGTGGCATGAGGATGAACGCAGAGGATTAGCTAGATACAATGGATTCCATTAGCCTATACATAGTTTATATGTGTGTAGTTTCAGAAAAAGAAAAAGACATGGAAGCACCAAGTACAGAGAAGATAACCCTAATTCATGAAATGACTCTTTTGATCCTCAAAGGTTCACTTCACCAGTTTCGGATCAGTCATCTCCTTGGTAATAGCCGGAATACAACTCGAGCTCCTCACGAGACCACCCATGTTCTTTTGACTACCTTTGAGATCTCTAGGGCTAAGCGACTTGCCTCTGCTGCTCTTTTTCAGCATCTCTTTCATAGCTTGTGCTTGAAACAACACAGGATGTGTCCTCCCAAACCTATTGAACCTAACACATGCACTCATGTGCTCAGTCAATGCCTCCTCTCTCTTCCCACCATTTTTTTCCATCTCTTCCTTCACAGCCTCGGAACACAGCCCACATATCAACTTCCCTGAAAACTTGTCGCGCACGCGTTTGATGTAGTCTGGCGTGCACTCTTCGCACATCCCGCAGCACTCGCACTTGGCGTCCTCGACCTCGGATATGGGAGGGAGCATCGTGGTTGCGGCTGAGGCCTCTTTGCTTAGTTCGAAACTGATGTCGGATATTGTTCTCTGGAGGCTTTCCATTGAGAGTCTCGGGGGTTTGTGAACGGGGTTGGGCTTGGTGTAAGTACTGACCAACGTAGATTCTAAGTTAGGCGCCATGTTTCAGTTGGAGAATGTAAGTCTATCAAGAAGATGGAGGTTGATGAAAACAGGGTGACTCAACAGTTTGAAGACCAGGAAATTAGAATGAGGAGAATACTGCCTCAATCTTCTGGCATATATATATTGCGTTCTGATCTATTTTTTCTGGAAGCTTAGACGCAGAAGTATGTGGACTAGAAGTCCTGTGAGGGCATTCAATGAAAGAGAGGGAGAGAGAGAGAGAGTCACTTGGATTCTCATGAAACTGGGGACCAAACTAGAAAGTAGGGGTCTTCACCTTCGAAAAGCTGGAAATGGGAACTAATTAATGGTCAGTTTAATTTCCTTATTGAGTCGTCTAATCAGATTGAAAGATTATTGCTCCAACTTTGGTTGCAGCTGATGCTTGTAACTCCTAAATTAGTGATTGACATTTTTTTTGCTACTACCCGGAACGCTACTCGGAACGTAGGAAGATATTTATAACCATTTGTATAGCGACAACTAATGATTGCTAAATAAAGTTGGTGATATCTTTACGACTCTTAGCAGCACTTATTTAGTGTCATCAAATAAAATACACAAAACACTTTAACGACTATTAATTGTCGATATACCAGAAGTTGTAGCTATATTCCTCGTATCCAAGGAGCAGTTAAATTTTTTTTATCTAATTATCTTTAACGCGAATTACTCGTCAGCATTTGCTTACAACCAGGATTGTACTAAAGCATTTTCGTAATTAGATCATCATGCCAGAGGCAATAGGGTAGGAAAATATTCGTATGTTATTTTCGGATCAGGCTAGTTTTATTGGCTAAATTGTGCAAAGCATAAGTTTTACCAGCTAAGAAAAGCTTAACTGTGAAACATTTTCCTAACACCTATTGCGCTAAAAGTGAACACGCATAATTGGTATGTGCAATGAAGTATAAATTGGATGGACACGGTGATTGTGCAATACATTGGTCATAAACCTTGTACTATTATTTTTGTTGCACATATACACTGAACGCTAAGGTAGTATTTCGATGTACAAGTATGTGGTGAGCGTATTTTTCTACAAGAACTACGAGTGATCCAGAAAAAAAACAAAAGCAAGAAAAAAAGTTTTAACTCTTCCAAAAGATGAATATTATGTGGCTAGGGTTGAAATTTTATGGGTATTCACGAGAAGGTTTGCCGATACCGTACACGTCCCAATCTTCCAAAGGGTCTGTTTCTTCTTTCTTATACAGAGAGCATGGGACCGTTAAACAAAATGAACAAACCGAGCTCAAAAGAAAGAACTCGAACATCACGAGAAACCAAACTAAACCACAAACTAAACCAACCATGGCCTGATGGGGGGAGAGAGAGAGAGAGAGAGAGAGATCATAAAAGTTGCTTTAAAAAGATTGTAGTTCACATGTATCTTGAAGGAACGAAGGAAGGAAGCCACAACAGCAACAAGTGAGTCTTGCTTAGTAGAAAAAGTGAGGGCACTTTATCTTGAAAAGAGTTCTTGAAAGTATGTCTACGTGCCCACTTTCACAGTGGATTTGATATGCATGGTCTCAGGAGCCTCAACACAGCCTTGCTTAACCAACTTGGTGAGTTTTACTTTCAGAAGAATGTGACGATAAATAATAGTATGTTGCCTCGTGCAAGTGTATTATACACCATCCATATCCATAGCTGTTTGTTTCACTGATTAGGGTTGCCTATGAAATTTAGAAAAAGCTAGCGATACACGTTTGCATGTGAGAACGAGCAATAAATAGGAAAAAGGCGAGACGGTATACCTCTCACTCTAAATTAAATTTACTCTCTCAATCGATTCTCAACTTTTTCTCTCGTCCTTTTCAACCTAACAACTGCTAGGTTGCAGCCACTTACCACAGCCATTGCTAACACGACTACAACCCTTCGGTTTGAAGCCATAACTGAGCCATGGGAGGATCTAACTCACGGACTAGATTATAAACCGATGCTTGGTTATATGCAAAGTAGCGGGCCGGAGACTTCACGTTGGGTTGGTTGGCCACGTAGGGATGAAAGTCACTCCGCGGGAGAGATCCACGAAAATAGGACGGGCGATGCTGCACTTAGATTTGTCGCTATTGAGTTCAATGATAAAAGGCAAACTTCCGGTAGCACTTTTTTTCCCCCTAACAAAAGTACAACCCTTTGTCACATTGAGAATTTGTTGATGGTTGGAAATTATCATGTTTATTCGTGAACTTTCTAAACAATTATCGCCTTAGAATTTAAGGCAATGATGTCGGCAAAAGGAGATATTATCCATACATAGCCTGACAAACAAGAGCAACCTACACAGTTTCTCAACTCATTACAACAGCAAACAACAACAAAAAATCTTAAAGGAATTCTTTGTCGCTAAAGGCTTTACTTAGCAACGGAAATCTGTCGCTAATATTTCATCGCATATGGTCTAGTTGCCACACACTGTCAAAAAGTACGCATTTGATACATCTGATACATGAAAAAGCTCATAAGAACTTTCTAAAACAATGTAAGTTGCGTCGGGGACCATGCATAATTATTATTATGTAGATAAAAGTGCAAGCCTTTAAAGCAAATATTATCCTAAGTCACAAAAATTATTTCCTTCACTTTCTGTATTACATGTACAACGGCAAAAATAACTTGGTATAGACCGCCACGTACAATTCACTTCTCCATTGTTTTTTGTCGCCATGAAGTCGGGTATGGAGGAGACCAGGATTGATTTTTGATCTGAATTGTTTGCTAGTATTGATCTAAATCAATTCACTTTAACACGTTGTAAAAATAACTAATTCATAAGTAATTGGAAAAGCCTGAACATATTATATATGGAAATACTTATAGCCAAATTCCAGTCTCATTCATATCTCATCCGAAGACAGACGGTCTACATGAGGCAATACAGGCTCTATGATTCTACATGCAAGTTGTAGCAGACTAACATGTTCCTTAGGCACCAAGTTTGACAAGTGGTTCCATCGACACCATCTACTTTCTAATCAAGACCATCCTTGTGCTAAATTTCAATTGGCAATTGTTAATTTTAGAAGTTCAGTTTTATAGCCTCTTTGGTTACCGACCATTGATTTTGAGTTTGATACTAACACAGTGTCATGTATCATAGTTCCGTAATTACAGATTTAGTGTTAAAGCATGATATATATTATTGAATCTATTCTCTAGTAGCTCAAACTTTCAAAGCAACTGATAACTGATCATGGTAACAGAGTTCTCGTCTTTAAGGTCTTGGAATTAACTTCTCCCGCTTGCATACTTGGCTCATCTTTATTATAGTTTAATTTGCACTTTGTTTCTTTGTACGCTTAATGGTGATGCACCTTAATTTGTCTTTATCTCTTCACGTGTCATCTGGGGCTTGCAGTTTTTAGAACAATAGTAACTTAAGACTAGAAGGAACGTTAAAATTGGAAAGAGAAAAATAAAGAAAAAGAAGAGGAAAAAAAAAAGGATGCTCACATTATCTTTGGAGGCCTGGAGCTTGGAAATTAAGAGGTAGAAAAATTTCTCCCATACGTCCAGGGGCAGAACTACACTTGTACCGGGGGGGGGGGGGGGGCTAATGCACCCCCTCAGATTTTGAAAAAAAATAATATATATATTATTTTCACCTCTCTCTCTTCTCCTCTCACTCTCTCAGGTCACGACCGTGGACCTCTCACCGTCTCAACGTCTCACGGCCATGGTGATCGACGCTTCACTTCACAGTCACCGGTTACATCGCCTCACTCACCAGTCACCGGTAATGGATGGCGGTCGAAGCCCAAAGGCCCTCACCAACACCGGCCAGATCTAGCCTAGATCTACGAGCCGACAGACAAACTGACGAACCTCACCGGTCATGGCGCCTGAGCCTAAGTCACCGGTCATGGCGTCTGAGCCTCAATCACCGGTCATGGACGGCGGTCGGCGGCCCTCACGGTCTCACCACTCCGGCCAGATCTAGTCTAGTCTGCCTAGATCTACAACCCCGGCCAACTCCGGTAAGGTTCGAACTTCAAATTGAAAGTCTTGGTCTAAGACATACCTATGTTTATTAGTCTTCAAAATTCAAATCATCGTACTTTTGGCTTGAAATCTGAATCAATCTCATCAGATTCTTCAGAAATGGCTGTACCCGAAGAAGTAAGAACCCGAGTTCTTTTCGTATGATGAGAGACTGCTATGGATTTGGCTAGAAAATGTAGCTTGTGAAACATTGTGCTTCAAATTCTCTGAACTTTTTAGGGACTCTAGACTCTGTCTTCTTCACTGGCTCTACATTGACACATTTTGTGGAGAGTGAAGATTGGGTATTAGGTTCTTTGTTTTCTTGTTCTTTGGTCTTTGGTAGAAGTTGTAGATGAAACATATGAAATTTCACTCTTGTCCAAAAAGCTTAGGTTCTATAATTCATCTAAAACATATATATGATATGTTCAGATACTCGAGCTTTCTCATTAGGGATGTCAGCCTCTTTTCAGCTCTCTTCCTTGATTTCAATTCTATTTTCAATTGTCTCTAACTCAGTCAGCTGTATTCAAAGGGAAGACAAAGAAAGAGAGCAAAAAAATTTAGAAGAAAAATTGGGCAAAATTTCTGTGAAATTTCAGGAAGAACAGACTAGTAAAAGTAAATTCAACCTAATTAAGAGAGGAAATAACAGTTCAAAGGTTGAACCCCCCAGGCCCCCACCCCCAAAAAAAAGTGGAACCTCCTAAAAGAAAGCACACTCGCAAACACAAACACACAGTGAGAAAGCACACTCGCAAACATTTTTCAGTGGAAAATGTTACTAACCTTCTTGATTATCATGATTGTAGGTTGTGACTGTTGACTTTTCCTATGCCTCAGGCATGGTAAAAGTTTTTAGTGGTGAAAAATATTTAGTATGTTTTTTGTGTATTATCGAAAAGTGCACTTTATTTTTGTATGATATTTTACTTATAAAAAATTTATTGACTTCGATATATTTTTAGCACCTCCTGGATTGAAATCCTGGTTCCGCCACTGCATACGTCGAAGAGTCAAACAATTCAAGTATAGAATATATAAAGAGGAAAAGATGATACCTATTAATGTGCCCTCTTGGTAAGCCTCCAATCCAATTCTAAGATATTGTAAGAACCACAAAGACTTAAGTTGGTTGCAAAGCTAGTCCATCCGTGACTACCTATATGATAGGCGTCCAGTAATATGTAACTAAATACGCTATTTATCTCTCACCTACGACGTAGCGATAAAAACTTGCACGTCAAACTATCACCACGAACATGATTGAAGATGGACCATTTTGTGGCTTCATTTTCTCAAATACCCCTTCTGAAAAATGTACTAAACTCTAATCTATTTTTCATTATATTGTACTCTAATTTATTTCTCTTTTCTGTTGCATTTTTAAGTGTATGTGATAACCTCTCACATACATTTTTAAGTGGATGAAAATTTTCATATGCCTCTCACATGCAGCGGTAAAATTGTCAACTTCGAAATTGTTTATTCCCACCGTAACCGATTACTTTCCAATTATGTACCTGTGAAACCGACATGACCGCCACCATCGCACGCTTTTCTTCTCCCACTTCTCCCTCTTGATTCCATTAGCATTAAAAATCGAAATAATTCCACAAATATATGAAGGAACAAATATTCCTTCCAAGAGGAAACAATGACGCTACCATAAGAAAAAGGACTTTTAGCAACGGACAATTACGTCCGTTGCTAAAAATCCTTATTCAGTTGGACACCCTGTCACTAAAAGTCCATTGCTAATAACCACATCACCAAAAGTTTGGTGACGGAATTTTAAAATCCGTCGCCAAAAATCCAACTTTTAGCGTGCACACTTACTTAAAAATTTGCAAATTAAACTCCAAACTTGATATAATTACATTTTAGCCCCAAAAATTTCATAGTTACAAAATGCCCCAAAACTTTTAGAAATTACATTTTGACCCTAAAATCGTTCTAGCATTTCATACTCCACTCATCCTGAACATCGCTCAAAATTACCGCCCTTCTATTTTTCAAACAACAGATAATTATTTTAGATAGTTCGAAAAAAGTGCGGGATGTTACAATACATATAGGGGAGAACTTATTTTCATTGACTCAATCAAGAGCATTGAAACTATAGAAATTGCGAGAAGATGAAAATCTTGTAATTAGGTGTTACTTTGGAAACATCTATTGCAAGGCACATTAGCTGATTTAATTCTGATGTCATTTGAAGCAGTTTTGATGGTACAATTGCCACTTGGAGATGTCAAAAGGGCCGGGCCGCCCAGGTGCCATCCTGATCTGGCCCTAAAATGGGCCGGCCCTCATAGTGAATAGTGACGGCCGTGGTCCATAGGGCCGGGGCTAGGCCGAAGTACTCTGGAAAAAAGCACGGTCGGGCCTGACCCTAAAAAAGCCCAGGTCAGGCCGAATTCAAGCCCAAAAAATGGTCCGGCCCCAAAATAAAAAAAAAACGATCAAATTCTTCCCTCCAACGGCTAAAAGTTTCAAAATTTTCACTTAGCCAACGCTACATAATGGCTAATTTGGGGTATTTTCGTCTAACAAGATTTCAACAACTCTTTTATGCACTTTTACATTTTTAATCTCCCCAACAACTATAAACGATTAGTTTTCATGAGTATTTTGGTCTTTTGTGAACTTTAAAAAATCTATAAATTCACCCCCTTTTTCTTTACATTTTTCACACCGATCTTCTCACTCCCTCTTATCTAATTCTATAAGCTTTCCTATCATTCTTATTTGTTACTAAGTATTAACCCTCTATAATTTTCAATTACAAGTATTATTTAATTATTTAGTACTTTATTTCTTTCCATTTAATTAATCTTACTAATTTTATTTTTTTATTATTGTCAAACAATTTTAGCGTCAAATATGTCTCGATTATTTAGATTACGTAACCCAAAACTCCAGCACAACCACAAGCACCACTAGCATTAGAATTTCAAGATCTACCATTAATGGGTATAGATACGCAAAATAACTTTGAGTTTAACCAAAACATTCCAGATTTTAAATATACACCTTCACAAGATACCTAACATTTTAGTCAAGGACGCATCTCGGTTGGCGACACTATTTTATCACTACAAGTTGTCATCATGATGAAGGACTGAGCAATCCTTCCGGCCTCTAGTCTGTCAGAAGTCCAAAAGTGGAAAAAAAAGAAAGAAAGAAAGTTCAATGTTGGAATCATTTTAAGGAGATTACAATTGATGGCGTTTGAAAAGCTCAATGTAAGTATTGTGATAAATTATTTTCGTGTGGTAGTGGTAATGGGCGTGTGCACCTAATCAAGGCCATGTCGATTCTAGCCAACAGTTATCTTTTGACGGTAAGTTATTTATTTATGGGTCAAATACACGTAGGTACCCTAAAACTACCACAAAGTCTCACTTGAGGGTCCCAAAGTTTAATTTTTACACATAAGGGTCTGCAACTACAAATTTGCAATAAATAAGTACATTCATCCAAATTCCTAACGATCTAGCCCTTTCCATCAGAGGCATTTTTGGGTTTCCATATTCGGTTTTTTATTGTAAAACTCCTTGATTTTTGGAACCCTAATCCATTGTAAGAATCTCATCTCTGGCCAAATTCCCAGAACCACCTCGTATGGATCTCTAGAGCTGAGCCCTTGTATGGAGACAATTACCCATCTCAATTCAACCACTAGAAACCCCAATCCTCAAAGTTCAAATGGCCACCGAGGCCATTCCCAATTTCCAGAATCCCAACCTCATCCCAGTCTCACACCTGCCCGAATTCATTCCTAATTTTCTTCTCTTTTGTAATTTTGCACTTCTTCTTCTTCAGAGACCCACCCTCTCTCACCCATCACCCACCCCACCCGCCCCTTACCCAAGCCCCAACAGTACCCCAAAATCACAAAGAGACATAAATCACACCATCAGCAGATCGCCCTCACTACCGCACCACCAAATCACAACCACGGTCGGCATCACCACCGCATCATAGCAGCGCCACCGACAGACGTCTAACACCGGTCACACCACCTGCCGAACCATCGACCACCAATGTCGTCGCCGGTGATCTCTCTCAAAACCAAGAACAAGCCGTCACTGGCGCACCCACGCGCCACCACCATCACATTAAAGTTGAAATCGGCCGGATCTCCGCCGTTGTAGACCCGTCGTGAGCCAACAGGGACACGATCTAACATATTTCGCTGCTCCGATCCTCTGTAGTTCGTCCCTTCGACTTTCGGTACCGAAACCATCAACCGGTCATCAAACCCAGTGAGATACCGCCAATCTAATGGGCCTTGGCAATGGGTCTGGCCGGTGAGATATCGCCGATCTGGTGGGCCTTGGCGATGGGTTTGCACGGTGGGTCAGGTGATGGAGCTCCGACCAACTTGTGGTCCCCGGCGATGATGTTGCGCTGATTATTGATGGCGAATATGTTAGTGCGCCACGGTGGTTGTGGTATTGGCACCGGTGGTGATGTGAGGAGACGGCGCCGGCGGTGATGGTGATCTGATGAGATGAGACGGTATGGTGGTGGTTTGACTGTGTTGATGCTGATTTAGGTGATTTGGCTTCTTTGTGTATGCTAGATCGATGGTGGGGCTTGGATAAGTGCCGAACTAGGTAGGAGGAGATGAGTGAAAATTTGAAGAAGAAGAAGTAAAAAGAAATTAAAGAAGAAGATAAGAGAAAAGTTGAAGAAGAGAAGAGAAAAAAAAATTAAACATGTCCGGACAATTTTACCCCTGACAGAAAGGGCTAGATCGTTAGGAATTTGGACGGATGTACTTACTTATTGCAAATTTGTAGTTGCAGACCCTTATGTGTAAAAATTAAACTTTGGGACCCTCAAGTGAGACTTTGTGATAGTTTCAGGGTACCTACGTGTATTTGACCCTTTATTTATAATCAACGAGACCAAAGAGACGGTCTTGCTGAATTTAATGTTCAAGATGAACAAGCTTTAGTTTTGCTGATAATGATAAGCATTCTAGATATATGAATACTTACATGCAACCTTTGTATAAAAAGATTCATGGAAACACAATTAGGTCTAATACACTTAGACAGTATAATATTGTTAAAGCCTGCTTGATTGATAAATTTGATGGTAGAGTTAGTCTTACTTCTAATCTTTGAAAACCTCATTTTACTCTAGTTGATTATGCTTACGTGACGGCCCATTGGATTGATTCTGATTGGACTATGAACAAGAGAATTATCGATTTTGAACTATTTCCTATCCACATGATGCAGTTAATGTTGCTAATATTATAGTCCGAGTATATAACACATTTAAAATAAAAGACAAGATTATGAGTATCAGTTTTGATAATATTTCTAACAATATAGCTGTTATTGAAGTCTTAAAGACGAAAGTTAAACTCATATTTGATGGTAAATTATTTCACGTTCCATGTGTTTGTCACATAATTAATTTAACTGTTCAAGATGGTTCAGATGGAGCAAGAGATATTCTTCAGAAAATGAGGAGTATGGCGGCGTATATTTATAGTTTGGATCCGAGAATACAACAATTTAAAGCTTTGTGCGTTCGATATAGTTTGCCTCATAGGAGACCACTTACAAATGTTGTGCATAGGTGGAATTCTACATATCTAATGCGTTTACATGTTACAGTATACAAAGAAGTGTATATGCACTGCCTACTAACTATGTTCCCACAAGACTTGCCAACTCATGAAGACTGGCAGATGGTTACACACATATCCGATTTTTTGGAGGTATTTTACACGTATAACAATTTATTGTTCGGTACGTACTATCTTACGCCCCCTATCACTATAGTAGAAATTGTAAAAATTACTAACATTTTATTGAAAGGGAGATATGTAGGACCCTTTCAGAGTATAGTAGAATATATATATGGGAATTAAGTATAATAAATATTGGGCAGAATTGCCTATTATTTTTGCTATCGCCAATTGTTTGGATCCTAGGTTAAAGTTCAGATGTCTTGATAGTAGAAATATCTAGACAAATGTGCTACACGGCAGTCGACACAACCAAGCTTACAAAGAAAATGAGTAAGACATTTGAATATTTGTATAACTTATACCAAAATTCCACTGACGTTCGCGGATGAGATAAATCATCGAGTGGTCAAATATATTATAGGTCATATCTCAATTGCTTTGAACATCTAGTGGCAAAACAAACACCAGTTAAAGGTACTTTTAGTCCTACATGTTCTTATTTTTCTTCCTTTCTTTAATGAAATTGATTTATATGCAAATACTGATTATTAGTATTCTTTACCAATGGAAGAGCAGTAAATTTTAATTTGTTAACTTTTTAGAAACAAAGTGAACAAAATTATAAAACTTTATCCTAAATTTCCTGAGATGTACTACATGTGCAAGCCTCCACGGTTGCTTCAGAGTCAGCATTTTCAGCGAGCGAGAGGGTGTTGGATGACAGGAGGAGTCGTCTTAACCCCAAGTCACTCGAGTTATGTATATGTTAGAATAATTATCTTGATGCAAGATACCGGGAGCAAGATAAACTAGAGATGTCAATGGGCCGGGCTTGGGGTCGGCCCAGCCCAAGCCCAACGGGGGCCTCCAACAAAAACGTGTCGGGGCCGAGCCTGATGACTGAAAAACGGGCCGGGGCCGGGCCTAAAATCTGGATATATGGGCCCAGTCCAAGCCCTGGCCCTAGGCCCAATATTTAGGGCCGGGCTTGGGCCAAGCCCGGGCCCAACCTGTGTGTTTTTTTTTTCTTGTTATTCAAAGTAAAGACTTTAATTTCGGTATTTTCTTGTTATTATGTAAGCAAATTATAATGTAATAATGTGTTTGACACACACACACACAAAATTGCAACGGCTATTGCTAAGAGATCTTCGTGTTAGTTCAACAAGAGCGGAGCCATGTTAAATTCATGGTCAATGATATACGTCATCACAAAAAATAAAAAGCAAGTTATAGGTCTGACTTTGATTCAATCTCTTAATTTAAGAACATTCAAACCCACTGAAAGATTATGAAGATTTGATTTGGTGCATTTTCTCAAATTTGCACAATGTCATTACACATTTTGCTCTACCCACTGATATTGAAAATCTTGACCCTCCAAGAGTCACCAAGTTTGCTTGGCCAATTACTTAGGGACGTCTAGCAAATGTGCTTTCTCCACCATTTTCCCCTAATTTTTCCTTAAGTTTTATTGCATGAATTGTCACCGAAAGAAAAACTTTGCATGGACTAACTCAGTTATGGTTCCAGAAGAAGGACGCTACTTTTATGCGGTCTTCCTCTTATTTTATCTCTATAGAATTCAATGTAATATAGCCAGTGCTACTTGCCATAAAATATCAGCAAAATCTTCGTTAATGCACATGACAGAAAAGGAAGAAAAACTCACTGGCACATGACAGAAGCTACTCTAGGAGCTTCAATGCATTCACGGCCTATCTCACTGACCAGGAATACCAAAGGATGTTTAGTGAGTACAATCCTATGTCCTTTTGCTTCCCTTTTTCCCTTTCTAGCTACAATTGCTTAAGGTAATGAGAATGCCAAAAGATGGCCAGTGACTCACTGGCCAACCTTAGGGCCAAAAAGGGGCCAGTTTTCGGGCCAAAAGAGGGCCAAACCCGGGCCATTTTAGGCCCGGGTCGGGCCTGTTTTCAAATAATTCGGCCTGGCCCTGGCCCAAGCCCAAGCCCTAAGGGTTAGGGCCAGTCCGAGCCCAAAAACGGGCCGGGCCGGGCCAGCCCACGGGCCGCCCGGCCCTTTTGACATCTCTAAGATAAACCACTTGACAATAGAAAGAGCAACAGTTCGAGCGTCGAAGATCTTTCAGATGATAAGATAATTTTCTTTTCTTTTCCTTTTCTCAAATTTTTAGAATAAATTATTTCTCAAAATATAGATTACATTTTCACGGTGGATTATTTTTTAAAAAGTTAAATGTATTTCAATGTAACACCCCGAACCCTAATTTATTTTTAACGGGTTAAATTAGAATTTTTAGCGGCGAACTTTTTTTTTTAAATAGCATCATTGCATTTATTACCAACTTTTAGTGACGATTAGGGTAGTGGGTTTACGTAGCACCCGTTAAATTTTTCCTAGTACACTATTCTATCATAAATAGTTATTTTGGGCTATTTCGTAATAATAAGAAGTTTTGGCTATACTTTGCAAATTTTCTAAAAATTTAGGGGGGCTTTCCGTAACTCTCCTGTTAGGGTTATATATATATATATATATATATATATATATATATATATATATATATATATATAAGCCTGCTTACCAGAGCAGCCGTCCAACATCCATTCCTCCTTCGTCTGATATGTTTTGAGAGAGAAATAGAGATAGAGAGACAGACAGACAGAGTAAAAGGCGAAGGATCGAAGGAGTTTTCGACGATTGATTTCCTTTTTGGTAAGTTTTTTTTTTTTCTTTGTCTTTCTTTGGGCTAAAATTCTTTACAGTTTAAAGGGGTAAGGGGCATGAGAGAAACCATGAGGATTTGGTGAGTTTAGGGTTGCCGTAGTGTAATACCCCGGATTTTTGGGTACTTATGTAAAGAACAATTAAAAATTATTATGATTTTGGATTGAGTATTGGACCTTAGATAAATTATTTGGAGTCCTTTTAGAGAAGAAATTAATATTTAATAGTATCACTGGCTAATGTGATTGGATTAGGAAAAAGAAAAAAAAGAGAGAGATTTCGACTTGGATGAGGATTTTAAGTCATATTGTGATTAAATTAGTAATGAGGTTTATTAGTTGTATAATAATTACACTAGGAATAAGGATTTTAGTTGTGTTATAATTAGGGTCAAATACACGTAGGTACCCTGAAACTACCACAAAGTCTCACTTGAGGGTCCCAAAGTTTAATTTTTACACATAAGGGCCTGAAACTCTAAATTTTCAATAAGTAAGTACATTCGTCCATTTTCCTAACGATCCAGGCTTTTCCGTCAGGGGCATTTTTGGGTTTCAATATTTGGGCATTTTTGGGTTTCCATGTCAACAGAAAGGCGTTCCAGAAGCAGGGAGCCCAAACCAGAACCAGTGCCTCCACCAACAACATTGAAAACAAGGAACCCTTGGTGTCCAGTGCAGTTATCAGCAAGCTTTCTAATTCGATCTAAGCAAAGATCGACAATCTCTTTCCCAACTGCAATAAATCACATCAGGTTTCAGTATAAAATTTGACACGTGGAGTAACAGAGGAACAGCGATAGTGCTCGTCCATGTCCGACGGCATGTCGTACGTCGACGTCTTGGCCTTCCAGCTGCTGAAGAGATCGGCCTGCGTCGGGCCCAGCACGGGAGTTTTGGGTCACTTTCTCAACCCGGGTAGCCCGTCCGGTTCTGACATCAGCGATTCAGGTCTTCCCGGTTTGCCTCCGTCGTCGCATGTCTTCAGATCTGTTCCTCGACCCGGTGTTATAGCCCCTCTGGTTCAGTAAATCGAATCGGCGCAGTCGTCATCGACCACTACTGATCCATTCACATCTTTTACTCTGTCGTTACCCGGATTCGGGTCGGAGACGTCAGAGATTTCAGATCAGCTGCTTGGTGGGCATCCGACCTAGCAGCGGTCTTTTGATCAAGTACCCTCGTCCCGGGGTGGTCAAAGCCCTGACTTGCATTCAATGAGTGGTGGAAGGGATGATGGTCACGAGAGGGAGTTCTTCAATGCCGAGTTCTTTTCTGTGATGCAAAAGCACTACAAGAAAATACATTTTTAGCGACGGATTTTTACCGAAGGAAGCTATTTCGTCGGTAAATGGACTTTTTACCGACGGAACAGTCTGTCGGTAAAAGTCCGTCGTTAAATATTATTACCGACGAAATGAACCGTCGACAAAAGATTTTGCCGACAACTTTTTTACGACGGTCTTTTAGTTACGGAAATGCCGTCGCTAAAACTTTTTTTTTACAGAATTAGTATTTTTGAGGGTTTTATAAAATTGTTTAAGCGACAGAATTGTACTGTCGCAAAAAATTCCGTCGGTAAAGTTCGTCATTCATCGACGGACTTTTAGCGACGGGTAATTCCGTCGCTAAAAGTCCTCAATTAAAACACCGAGATCTGCTTCTTTCTCTCTCCCTGTTTCTCTCTCTAAAAATCACCCACGGCTGTTCTCAGCTCCAGCGATCCCCCTCCACGGTGACCCCGCCACTACCGCCGCATGAAGAGCTCTCCACCACCGCCGCGCCACCAACGCCGTCGCCCCCACTGCCGCCGTCTAATAGCTGTCTTCTTTATCATAAGGTAAGTGCACTAAACCTAATTATTTTTGTTCTTCATTCAAGTCAGCTTCCTTTCTTTTTTCTTTTTCCTTTCTGAATTTCGTATAAGCTTGGTTGTATCATGTATAAGCTTGTGAATTTCGTATAAGCTTGGTTGTATCATGTCTTCTTTTTCCTTTCTGAATTTCGTATAAGCTTGGTTGTACCATGTCTAGTAGCTTGGTTGTATCATGTATAAGCTTGTGAATTTTTTCTTTCACCTTGTGAATTAATTAAGCTCTTTGCTGCTTGCCTTGCCTTGTTAAGGTAAAGCCTGCAAAAATCTAAAAATTAATTGCTGAATATTTAAGCGCTTAATTTGCATAATTGATTTTCCAAATTTATCCGTTTAGTATAATTTACATGGTGTTGAAATTACGTACCTTTTAAGTGTGAATACCTTGGTGGTTATATTGATGGTGTTAGGGATAGTGGTGGAGGTAGCATCGACAAGGTACTGCAATGCTGGTGATGACGGCATGCCACAGCGTAGTGGTCATGGTGGTAGTTACCTAATGATGGCCATGCTAATTCATCATGGGCATGTTAACTTGTATATATATGACCATGGCTAGGAGTACTATACTGAAGCGTTGTCCAATAATTCATCATGGCCATGTTAATTGGACATTGTAACTAATGATGTAGTAAACCTTTTGTTTGTCTTAAAGCAATCGTTGAACATGCTACGTTTTAAGCACAATGAAGAGCACTTCCAAGTTCCAAGACTATCATCCTTAATATTAATGCTATTGTAGACTCTTAATAATTAATCATATTCAATTAGAAAAGAATAAAGGTTTACTTACCCGAATTAATCATATTTTATGACCTAGAAGAATCTAAGCTCTCTTTGTTCTATTGATCTTTAGTCATGAAGGAATGGTCATAGGAAGAATGATGGAAATTACCTTTGGTGAGTTAGGGTGGGGATGCTATTGAACCAATTAATTAGGGAAGAAGAAAAATAAAATAAAATGGAACAAAATGTAAGAGAAGAAAACCTCCAACCCAATCTTTCTCAGATGGTTCAGGGTGCTCAAGCTCCATATTACCCCACTCCATGTGTTGGTAATGTCTACATCTCAGTTTATATTCCTTATCTTTCTTTCTGAGAACTATATATGTTTTCACCTCTGAACCAGTCCCCCAACCCGTCAAATCAAAAAGAAACAAGAACTAATTTTTAATTAAGGGCATCTGAGACTTGAGAGGGTACAAATTATAATGCACAAAGCATGTTGTGTGATTAAGGGCATCTGTGATGGAGCGACTACTAGTTTGAGAACAATCAGTGTAGTTTCTATGTGTGTGCATGTGGCAGTAGCTGTGTTAGGGGTTGTGTGTGTGTGTGTGTGTGTGTATGTGTAGCTTGTTGTATGTTAGTGGGAAGGGGCTGCAGGGTTTAAAGAGAAAAATGGCTATGAGGATATGTGGGTTTGGAGGGAGAGAGGCTGTCATAGGCAGCCTATATGTTGGTGTTCTATGTGTGTGCATGTGTTTGGATGCCTTGTGCAGACATGTGTGTGCTTGTTGAGCGTTTTGAGTGGTGTGTGAGTTGTGTTTTGAGATTGAACACTTAACAATATCATGACATGAATTATAGTAGCCAAATGTAGCATACCTTCCACCTTGCCTCCCTGAACAACAACCAAGAATTTATGTCGAGTAAAGTAGTTGGCCTAGCTCAATTAAGGCACCTTTAATAGCTCGAGCTAAATTCTTATCCTGGTGAGCGTTATAGAAACAACCCCGAGCATGGGCATCCATGACTAGATCCTTCCAAATGGAGCCATTGTGCATCAGAGTTGGTCCACTGCCCAATACCCACAGACAATACCTACAAAAACAAGAACAAGGGTTCCCGTTTGGTAAAGCAACTCACTTTAATTTATTTTTTATGAGTGCAGTAGGTTCTTCCATTTGGAACT
Source organism: Escallonia rubra (assembly GCA_033065855.1). Taxonomy (NCBI): domain Eukaryota; kingdom Viridiplantae; phylum Streptophyta; class Magnoliopsida; order Escalloniales; family Escalloniaceae; genus Escallonia; species Escallonia rubra. The sequence continues at coordinate 5,859 of JAVXUO010002578.1, read as the reverse complement.
AAGAGATACCTTCCTCCGGTTAGAGCCACATTACCTCTTTGACGAAGGGAAAGGAAACCCACCGACCCACTGTTATTACATCGCACTGTAGAGATGATTATGGCATCCTCTTGGCCGCCTTGAAACCCATCAACAGAACGAACATTCAAAAAGAAATAGCTATTTGTTACACTGTATTTGTTTCCTAGTTTCTCCTGAATAGAAGAAACTAAAAGGACTTTCAGCGATGGTAATAACCGTCGGTAAAAGAATTCGGCCAATTGATATACATTTGCTAGTACACTCTAAAACTACGCTATTCATTTGAGTGAGGATGCAGTGGGTGGGTAGATTCTTGGAGTGGTTTTATCATTTCATGGGAGCGGTGTTTCAGAATTATACATATCTATAACAAATGAGACATTATGCTTAGTAGTGTAGCGGAGATGCTGATGATCGGGTGGATGGATAAAATAAGAGTAGCCAATAGAAAATCAACACACAAGTGAGATGGTAGAAGTAACACCAATATAATTTGACTGCTTATATGCAACAAGAGAAGACATATTAACGCGTGTTCTGTTGACATTATCAAACTGGGAATAAATGTTTATTCTAAGACTTTAACAGGGTAGCAATATCACATATTTTGCTGGATCATGCAATGGCTTATGGGATCTTCAGCACTGAACCCTAAATTGAATGCCTCAAATCAACTGAACCCTAATTTGAATCAATGGAACCCCCAAATTGAACCCTAAATTGAAGTAATTGAACTCTAATTAAACCCTAAATTGAATGCCCTAATTGAATCGAACCCTAAATTAAACTAATTGAACCCCTAATTAAATGTCCTAATACAACCGAACCCTAAATTGAACTAATTGAACCCTAAATTAAATGCCCCAAATCAATCGAACCCTAAATTGAACCAATAGAACCTCCTAATTGAACCCTAAATTGAAGTAATTTAACCCTAAATTGAATGCCCTAATTGAATCGAACCCTAAATTAAACTAATTGAACCCCTAATTAAACCCTAAATTGATTGCCCTAATCCAACCGAACCCTAATTGAACCTTAAATTGAATGCTCTAATCCAACCGAACCCTAAATTGAACTAATTGAACCCTAAATTGAATGCCCCAAATTAACCGAACCCTAAATTGAATCAATAGAACCCCCTAATTGAACCCTAAATTAAAGTAATTGAACCCTAATTAAACCCTAAATTGAATGTCCTAATCGAACCGAACCCTAAATTAAACTAATTGAACGCCTAATTGAACGCCTAATTGAACCCTGAATTGAATGCCCTAATACAATCGAACCCTAAATTGAAATAATTCAAGCGCATCGGATATGTGCATTTTGAACAATTTTTTTCCATTTGAACATTGATCATTTGTTTGATAATTTTAGGTTGTTAATTGTGCATTTGAGAATTGTGATTATTGATCGATGATTTTAGGTTATTAGCTGTGCATTTGAAGTAATTACGATTATTAATTGATAATTTTAGGTTGTTAATTGATGATTTTAGATTGTTAATTGTGCGTTGAGCATTTGAGATATTGAGATTATTGACGGAGGATGGGACCCAATTGGATTGAATGTGTGATTTTTGTTAATTTTTATTGCATTGAGCATTTGAGAATTGAGAATGTTGACGGAGGATGGGACCCAATTGGATTGAGATACCTGTTAGTTAGCGCAGACACGGACACCACGTCTGATCGACGGTTTCCGACGTTTAAAAAACAAATTAATGTATGCCGATGTGTCTGGACAGACACGTGTCTGGAGGCGTCGGACACGTGTTCGGAGGCGTCGGACACGTGTACAGAGGCGTCGGACACGTGTCGGTATGTGTCGGACACGTGTCCGGAGGTGTCAGACACGTATCGGACACCATATCGACACCCTATATGATGTGTCAGAATTTAGGTTGTTGACGGAGGATGGGACCCAATTGGATTGAGATACCTGTTAGTTAGCGCAAACACAGACACCACGTCTGATCGACGGTGTCCGACATTTAAAAAACAAATTAACGTATGTCAATGTGTCTGGAGGTGCGTGTCGGTGGGCGTCAGACACGTGTCGGTATGTGTCGGACACGTGTCTGGAGGTGTCAGACACGTATCGGACACCATATCGACACCCTATATGAGGTGTCGGAATTGAGATTGTTGAATGTGCATTAAATTTAGGTTAGTTAGGTTAATGCGACATTTTTAGCATGCACCCCCTGGAATCTCATCGTGGCTCCAACACTGGCTATAATTAGCCCTAATTAGTCCTGATTAACAATATTTTAGTAAATCAATTAACCCTAATTAGCTCTAATGAGCCTAATTAGTTTTAATTAACCCTAAGAACCTAATGAAAATCAAATTAGCTGTAATTATCCCAAATTAGCCCAAATGAACCCAATTATGCACATATTTATTATAGTTAGCCTAATTAGTCATAATTTGCACTAACATAACCCAATTAAGCCTAATTAGCGCTAGTTAGGACTAATCAACACTACTCGGCACCATTAAAACCCTAATTAGGACCAAATAACCCTAATTAGTCCTAATCAACCCTAATTAGCTATAATTATCCGAAACTAGCCCTCATTAACATTAATTAGCCCTAACATAACCCAATTAAGCCTAATTAGCCCTAATTATGACTAATCAGCACTACTCGGCACAATTAAACCCTAATTAGGACTAAATAACCCTAATTAGTCCTAATCAAACCTAATTAGCTATAATTATCCAAAACTAGCCTCATTAACATTAATTAGCCCTTATACATCCCATAATTACTCCATGTTACCCAGAGATGGTTCAATTACTCGGTGTTAAGTTTACAAACCCTGCCTTCTTTATATTAGTTGTTGTTTTGAGAAGTCCATTGGCAACGAGATGGTTCAACTCGTTGCCAACGAATTCTATTTAATGTGGAATTGGTAACATATGTAACGATCTTTCTGCAGTTTTGATATTTCGGAAAGATTCTTGCATATGTTATCAATTTTTGAACGCATGCATGCATAGAAACCCTTAGTTTCCGTTCAAAGGTACTCATTACAAAGTAATGTTTTGTAATGAGCCTTTGGATGTCCAGTTTGGACAATTTGGAAAAGCTAATTGTTTATAAAACAGTGTTTTGACTCATGCTTTGTGTTCTATGTCGTGGATATTTGGTACACGTTCTCGTGTGTTTTTTCGGGTGCATACAGATCTGGTTTTCTAACATTCGTCAAACCTTCTTGAGCAACGTTAGATGAATGTTAGAACACTTAATTGATGTCGTGTACTTGGAGAAATGCGGGGAGGTGCTGCCGAATTTTTCACAGACATGGGACTAAGCATGAGTTAAAAACTGTTTTATAAACATGTGCTTTTCTGAATGGGATAGGACCACTACCTGTTGAAGAGTGGAGGAGAAATATGTAGACATGTTGTAACATTCATGCATTCATATTTACATCGGCAATGCCTAATCACTGGTCATAATTGAAGGTGGTATACAGTACGATAATTCAGTCGTCATGTCAGTCGATCGAAGTTGGATGAAAAGGAAGAATGCTGAAGATTTTGAGTGTCGCGTTGACGAATTTCTCGACTTCGCTTATGCGCATCCTGCACATGTTGACCTTGATAAGATAAGGTGTCCGTGCGGTAGATGTGAGTTGTTACACTGGAGAAAAATAATTGAAGTAAAATGACATCTTCGTCGGTACGATTTTATGGGTGGATACACAAGGTGGACGCAGCACGGGGAAACGATAGTATTGTCGTCCAACCCGACTAGTCAAACTGAAGTTAGGGAGGAGGCACGATATGATTACCGAGATATGATTATGGATGCTGGGCATGCTAATGTTGACTGGGGTGACGACAGTCCACAACCGCCGAACGAGGGGGCTCATCAGTTTTATGAGTTGTTGAGAGCTGCGGAAGAGCCGCTGTGGGATGGAGCTCCGAAACACACACGGCTGTCTGCGGTTAGTAGGTTATTACAGTTGAAATCAGACCACGGGCTGAGTGAGAAAGGTTTTAACGAGTTTGTTACCTTAATCAAAGAAATACTGCCCGAAAGTGAAAAGCTACCGCCGTCGTACTATGACGCGAAGAAGATGATGAGGAAACTTGGGTTGAGCTATGACAGGATAGATGCGTGCAATAACGATTGTGTGTTATTTTGGAAAGAGAATAAGGATTTGTCACGGTGTCCAGTATGTGATCATTCGAGGTACAAACCGGACAAAGGGAAGAAGAAAAACATTGCATGGAAGATATTGCGATATTTCCCGATCACACCACGGCTTCAGAGAATGTACTACTCCTCCAATACGGCTGAACATATGAGGGCTCACCGTGAGACTCGCAGCAACGATGCCGATGTGCTGACACACCCAGCTGATGGAGAGGCGTGGAAGGAGTTTGACCGCAGGCATCCAGTCTTTGCTCAGGAAGTTCAGAATGTTAGACTTGGTCTGGCAACCGATGGGTTCAACCCTTTCGGTCAGTCTACCACGCCTTACTCCTGTTGGCCTGTTATTATTGTCCCTTACAACCTTCCACCAGGCATGTGCATGAAGAAGCCGTATATGTTCTTGTCGTTGCTTATTCCGGGGCCGAAGAGTCCCGGTAAGGACATAGATGTGTATTTAAGGCCGTTGATTGATGAGTTAAAACAGTTATGGAATCATGGAGTCGAAACATATGATGCATCCCTTAAACAAAATTTTCAGATGAGGGCTGCTTTGATGTGGACTATACATGATTTCCCCGCATTGGGAATGACGTGTGGCTGGAGCACACATGGGAAGCTAGCATGCCCTGCTTGTATGGGCGTGAACCCCGGTCATACGTTAAAGCACGGCGGAAAGGCCTCGTGGTTCGGATGTCACCGTAAGCTTTTGCCACCGGGCCATCAGTTTCGTAGGCAGAAGGATAAATTTGACGGGACAATCGAGCGTGAGGTTGTCACACTGGACTACCCATCTGGTGAAGAAGTACTCTCACACCTGGAGGCACTTGATACTGACATACCACACGGTAAGGGTGTGCCGGATCAGAAGATTGCAGGGTTCGGGAAAGAGCACAACTGGAGAAAATTTTGTATCTTCTGGGAGTTAGCCTACTGGAGGACGCTCGTTATCCGAAACAACATGGATGTGATGCATATTGAGAAGAACGTTTTTGATAATGTGTTCAACACAGTGATGAATGTCAAGGGCAAATCGAAAGATCACCTTAAAGCGAGAAGGGATCTACAACAGTTGGGTGTACGCCGTGAATTGCATCCTCGGACAGTCAGTGGGAGGACCATACTTCCGAAAGCACCTTACTGTCTAGACAAGAAACAAGTGGAGAAGGTCTGTCAGTGGGTTAAGAATTTGAAGCTTTCGGATGGGTTTGCGTCCAACATATCTCGTTGTTGCAATGTATCGGAATGCAAGTTCCAAGGGATGAAGAGTCACGACTGCCACGTATTCATGGAGAGATTCATTCCTATTGCCTTCCGGGGACTGTTGCCACGGGTTGTTTGCGAGACTTTGACTGAATTATCTCATTTCTTTCGAGATATATGCTCTTCTACGATCCGGGTGAGTAACATGGAAGTGCTTGAGAAGAACATTGTGGTGACGATTTGCAAGCTGGAGAAAATCTTCCCACCTTCGTTCTTTGATTCAATGGAGCATCTGCCTGTTCACTTGGCATATGAAGCTAAGATGGGTGGACCCGTGCAATATCGGTGGATGTATCCCTTCGAGAGGTAATCCTTAAATTGTTACAGTTGTTCGTTTACACTTAATGCGACATCTGTTATCATTGATATTCCACCTAACTCGATTCGCTAAACTTCTAGGTT
>JAVXUO010002329.1:0-60756 GCA_033065855.1 Escallonia rubra | reverse complement strand
GCAAAAACACATCAATATGAACTAAGTTCTAAAATGTTACTACATTTTTCCCGTGATGTTACAACATTACAAGTCAATCATTTTCAGTTTGCGAATCATCATCATCTTCATCACTTTCCTCGTCGCCCTCTTCTTCGTGGGACTCGTCGTCCTCTTCATCTTCTAATTCATCCTCTTCATCAGTAGACTCGGTCACATCATCTCCAACACTTTCCACGTCTTCCGCGTCATCATCTACGACTTCTTCTCCTACAAGAAGTGTTGTTGGAAGAGGAAGATCGTCCTCCTCGTTGTTGACCTCAACAGGGAACAAGACACGTGGTTGGTCGGCTTGAAAGGAGTCTAGCTCACTGTCATATGTCACGGGCAATTTCTTGGACTTGATAGTTGTATACCAATGAGATTTGGGATTGGCGACGTCCTCCGCGTAAAAGACTTGTACAGCTTGACTAGCAAACACAAAGGGCTCGTCTGATGCAAGTCTTGACTTGACATTGACATCTACAATCCCTTGAGAGCTAACACGGATTCCTCTACTGCATGTGACATCGAACCACGTACACTTGAACATTACCAGGCGGTTTTGGGAACCCAGATATGTTAGCTCAACAATCTCATCTAGCTCTCCGTAAAAGTCCATGCAATTCTCGGCATAACAGTCGCCGTTGACCAAGACTCCACTGTTTTGGGTTTGTTTTGTTCGGTCATCATCTTTTACGTTAAACCTAAACCCGTTGATGATATAGCCTCCGTAACAGGATGTTTGTTTGTTAGGGCCTTCGGCTAGTAATTTCAAGCAGGAGGCCACTGGTCTATCCATTGACTGAACCTATTGTAGATGACGGTAAAAATTAAGGATAAATCAGTATACTAATTGGCCACAGAACTGTATATAACACATAATATAATTTCGTTAACAATCTTACACGCCTTTTGAACCACTGTACAAATTGTGATTTCCGATGAGATTCAAGTCCAGCGGGATCAGTGATTAAAGATTCCGCATCGAACTCACTGCAAACCAATATAGTTGACTCGCTTAACACACACTTTCAATTATGTACAGCAATGTAAGTGAATTAAGACTTTAACTTACTCAACGAATGCCGAAACTTCATCGCAATTTAGAAGGGCATATATTGTTGCAGCACTGTACTCTTCATCCGTTAGCCATCGAGTATACGTTCGGCCGAACGGACTACCTGACTGCTTGAATATTGACAATTGCCCTTCCAAATTTGTGCTTGATTCGGGGTCATTTCGGCCTAGTTGATTTAACCTTGTACCAACATCAGGCCCGAAATATTGACTACAAAAGTTTACAAGTTCTTCCATTACGTAAGCCTCCGCAATTGAGCCCTCAACCCGAGCCTTATTACGGACTTTTTTCTTTAAATGGAACATGAACCTAGAAGTTTAGCGAATCGAGTTAGGTGGAATATCAATGATAACAGGTGTCGCATTAAGTGTAAACGAACAACTGTAACAATTTACAGATTACCTCTCGAAGGGATACATCCACCGATATTGCACGGGTCCACCCATCTTAGCTTCATATGCCAAGTGAACAGGCAGATGCTCCATTGAATCAAAGAACGAAGGTGGGAAGATTTTCTCCAGCTTGCAAATCGTCACCACAATGTTCTTCTCAAGCACTTCCATGTTACTCACCCGGATCGTAGAAGAACATATATCTCGAAAGAAATGAGATAATTCAGTCAAAGTCTCGCAAACAACCCGTGGCAACAGTCCCCGGAAGGCAATAGGAATGAATCTCTCCATGAATACGTGGCAGTCGTGACTCTTCATCCCTTGGAACTTGCATTCTGATACATTGCAACAACGAGATATGTTGGACGCAAACCCATCCGGAAGCTTCAAATTCTTAACCCACTGACAGACCTTCTCCACTTGTTTCTTGTCTAGACAGTAAGGTGCTTTCGGAAGTATCGTCCTCCCACTGACTGTCCGAGGATGCAATTCACGGCGTACACCCAACTGTTGTAGATCCCTTCTCGCTTTAAGGTGATCTTTCGATTTGCCCTTGACATTCATCACTGTGTTGAACACATTATCAAAAACGTTCTTCTCAATATGCATCACATCCATGTTGTTTCGGATAACGAGCGTCCTCCAGTAGGCTAACTCCCAGAAAATACAAAATTCTCTCCAGTTGTGCTCTTTCCCATACCCTAGAATCTTCTGATATTATACACCCTTGCCGTGTGGTATGTCAGTATCAAGTGCCTCCAGGTGTGAGAGCACTTCTTCACCAGATGGGTAGTCCAGTGTGACAACCTCACGCTCGATTGTCCCGTCAAATTTATCCTTCTGCCTACGAAACTGATGGCCCGGTGGCAAAAGCTTACGGTGACATCCGAACCACGAGGGCTTTCCGCCGTGCTTTAACGTATGACCGGGGTTCACGCCCATACAAGCAGGGCATGCTAGCTTCCCATGTGTGCTCCAGCCACACGTCATTCCCAATGCGGGGAAATCATGTATAGTCCACATCAAAGCAGCCCTCATCTGAAAATTTTGTTTAAGGGATGCATCATATGTTTCGACTCCATGATTCCATAACTGTTTTAACTCATCAATCAACGGCCTTAAATACACATCTATGTCCTTGCCGGGACTCTTCGGCCCCGGAATAAGCAACGACAAGAACATGTACGGCTTCTTCATGCACATGCCTGGTGGAAGGTTGTACGGGACAATAATAACAGGCCAACAGGAGTAAGGCGTGGTAGACTGACCGAAAAGGTTGAACCCATCGGTTGCCAGACTAAGTCTAACATTTCGAACTTCCTGAGCAAAGACTGGATGCCTGCGGTCAAACTCCTTCCACGCCTCTCCATCAGCTGGGTGTGTCAGCACATCGGCATCGTTGCTACGAGTCTCACGGTGAGCCCTCATATGTTCAGCCGTATTGGAGGAGTAGTACATTCTCTGAAGCCGTGGTGTGACCGGGAAATATCGCAATATCTTACATGTAATGTTTTTCTTCTTCCCTTTGTCCGGTTTGTACCTCGAATGATCACATACTGGAAACCGTGACAAACATTATTCTCTTTCCAGAATAATACACAATCGTTATTGCACGCATCTATCCGCACATAGCTCAACCCAAGTTTCCTCATCATCTTTTTCGCGTCATAGTACGACGGCGGTAGCTTCTCACTTTCGGGCAGAATTTCTTTGATTAAGGTAACAAACTCGTTAAAACCTTTCTCGCTCAGTCCGTGGAATGATTTCAACTGTAATAACCTACTAACCGCAGACAGCTGTGTGTGTTTCGGAGCTCCATCCCACAGCGGCTCTTCCGCAGCTCTCAACAACTTATAAAATTGATGAGCCCCCTCATTCGCCGGTTGTGGACTGTCGTCGCCACCATCGTTACCCCAGTCAACATTAGCATGCCCAACATCCATAATCATATCTCGGTAATCATACAATGTCTCATCCCTAACTTCAGTTTGACTAGCCGGGTTGGACGACAATACTATCGTTTCCCCGTGCTGCGTCCACCTTGTGTATCCACCCATAAAACCGTACCGACAAAGATGGCATTTTACTTCAATTCTTTTTCTCCAATGTAACAACTCACATCTACCGCACGGACACCTTATCTAATCAAAGTCAGCATGTGCAGGATGTGCATAAGCGAAGTCGAGAAATTCGTCAACGCGATCCTCAAAATCATCAGCATTCTTCCTTTTCATCCAAATTCGATCGACCGACATGACGACTAAATTATCGTAATGTATACCACCTTCAATTTTGACGAATCGTTAGGCAGGGTCGATGTAAATATGAATGCATGAATGTGACAACATGTCTATGTATTTCCCCTCCATTCTCTAATAGGTAGCGGTCCTATCCCATTCAGAAAATCACATGTTTATAAAACAGTGAATAACTCATGCTTAGTCCTATGTCTGCAAAAAATTTGGCGGCACCTCCCCGCATTTCTCCAAGTACACGACATCGATTAGGTGTTTTAACATTCATCTAACCTTGCCTTGCAAGGTTTGACGAATGTTAGATCACCAGACCTGTATGCACCTGGAGAAACACATGAGAACATGTACCAAATATCCACGACATAGAACACAGAGCATGAGTTGAAACACTGATTTATAAACACGTAGCTTTTCCAAATTGTCCAAACTAGACACCAAAGGCTCATTACAAAGCATTACTTTGAAATGACTACTTTTGAACGGAAACTAAGGGTTTTTATGCAAGCATGCGTTCAGAAATTGATAATATATGCAATAATCTTTCCGAAATATCCAAATTGCAGAAAGATCGTTGCATATGTTACCAATTCCACTTTAAATAGAATTCGTTGGCAACGAGTTGAACCATCTCGTTGACAATGGACTTCGCAAAACAACAACGAATATAAAGAATGCAGGGTTTATAAGCAACGAGTAATTGAACGCTAATCTGGGCTAATTAGTGTTAATGAGGACTACCTTGGGCTAATTATAGCTAATTAGGGTTGATTAGGAGTAATTAGGGTTAATCTGAGCTAATAGTCGGGTTTTATTGTGCGCAGTCGTGTTGATTAGTCCTAATTAGGCTTAATTGGGTTATGTTATGGCTAATTAGTGTTGATGAGGATTACCTTCGACTAATTATAGCTAATTAGGGTTGATTAGGACTAATTAGGGTTATTTTGAGCTAATTAGGGTTAAATTGTGCGGAGTAGTGTTGATTAGTCCTAATTAGGGCTAATTAGGCTTAATTGGGTTATTAGGCTTAATTACGACTACTTAGGCACGTAATCAGAGTTTAGTTAGGTTTTAGGGTTTAGGGTTTAATTAATCTAATCACGGGTCTACAAGATGCTTTGTAATTAGGGCTAATTAGGGTTTAATTTGGACTGATTGGTGTCAATTAGGATCAATTTAGGGTAATTACAGCTAATTTAATTTTCATTGGGTTCTTAGGGTTAATTAAAACTAATTAGGCTTGTTAGAGCTAATTAGGGTTAATTGGGTTCTTTAGGGTTAATCGGGACTAATTAGGGCTAATTATATCCAGTGCTAGAGCCACAATGAGATTCTAAGGGGTGCTAATAATGTCGCGTTAACCTAAGTAACCTAAATTCAACAACCAACCATTCAACTAATTCACAGATATCTCAATCCAATTGGGTCACATCCTCCGTCAACAACCTCAATTCTCAAATTCTCAATGGACAGTCAACAATCTCAATTCCCAATACCTCATAAAGGGTGTCGGTATGGTGTCCGACACCTCTGGACACGTCGGAAGTCATTGATTTAGTTTTTAAATGCCGGACACCGTGTCCGTCACCCCTTGAAGAGGTGTCCACAAGTATAAAGCCAAAATGTGACATTTTCGGTGTCGGTGTCGATCGAACGGGATGTCCGTGACCTACTGACACCTCGACACATCCGGAAACGTGTCGGACACCTCTGGACACGTGTTCGACACCTCTGGACACGTGTCCGACACCTACCGACACGTGTCCGACACCTCTGGACACGTCCGAAGTCATTGATTTATTTTTTAAATGCCAGACCCCGTGTCCATCACCCCTTGAAGAGGTGTCGGACACCCCTTGAAGTGGTGTCGGACACCCCTTGAAGAGGTGTCCACAAGTATAAAGCCAAAATGTGACATTTTTCTGTGTCGGTGTCGATCGGACGGGATGTCTGTGACCTACCGACACCTCGACACCTCATCGACACATCCGGAAACGTGTCGGACACCTCCGGACACGTGTTCGACACCTCTGGACACGTGTCCGACACCTACCGACACGTGTCCGACACTTCCGGACACGCTGAAAGACATTGATTTATTTTTTAAATGCCAGACGCCGTGTCTATCACCCCTTGAAGAGGTGTCAGACACCTCTTCAAGAGGTGTCCACAAGTATAAAGCAAAAATGTGACATTTTTCGGTGTCGGTGTCGATCGGACGGGATGTCCGTGACCTACCGACACCTTAATTCTCAATTCTCAATCCAATTGGGTCTCATCCTCCGTCAACAATCTCAATTCTCAAATGCTCAATGCAATAAAAATTAATAAAAATCACATATTCAATCCAATTGGGTCCCATCCTCCGTCAACAATCTCAATTCTCAAATGCTCAATGCAAAATTAACAATCTAAAATCATCAATTAACAACCTAAAATTAAGGTGCACAACCGCCAAGCGCATAAATAATTAGAATGCAAATTGTACTATTGAGGAGGGGGGCGGGGGGGTTTGCAAATATTCAAGAGGGAAGAATCAAATTCAAAACCTTGTGAAAATCAGATATCTGATAATACCAAAATCATGATAGCCCTTTCAGTTGTTTCCTTATTTGATAGCCCTTTCAGTTGTTTCCTTTCACTACTAAATCAACTCTTGTTGTTAGTTTAAAAAAGGCTTTGCCTAACTTAAAGCACACCAAGGATTGAAAACATGAGCTCATCCACATTCAAGACAAGTAGACACAATCGTATTGTTGCAGTTTGAACCCCATTATTATAAGCTTAAATGGTTGATGCAATCTTTCTGGAAAATTCAGCCCTAGAACTGGCATCCTAAAATAGCTATCACTAGCTGGTTTATATGTCATCCGTACATCTTAAGAGTGACTGCTACTGATAACCTAGCAAGTGGCAACTACGTGAGATAGACTCGATCAGTGCTACACATACTACCACATAGTTTTCGCCATCATACCAAAAGTAATCAAGAATTTCATTCGATGCCTCTACACTAGTTAACTGATCCTGTTTACTTTACTCAGGCTGGTAGACTTGGGAGCTTTAATCTGCACCAGCATTAGCAGTGTCACAACCACAAGTTTGCCCAAGAAATTTTGAAAAAAAATAAATATACATCTACTTGTCCATGTTGTCTCCATGTCTCGACGGGTTCTATAGGACTAATTATGAGCGTTACTTGACTATCATTCCAAGACGTTTAACTTTTTCACTTGTTTTACACTTATTCCACATTCAAGACAAGTAGACACAATCGTATTTGATCAAAACACCAAATCAAATTTGAACAAAATAACCTAGCTAGTTCCTAAATCAGATCACGAGATTCATACATCCAAAATCCAAATATGCGTATATAACTGTGATGAATGAATGCACATATCAATGGTCATGTGCAACAGCTGGTTAGGGTTTTGACGGGCGGCGGCGGCGGCACTGGCGGTGGCGATGTTTGGCGCTTAGTAGCATAGAAACGCAGGTGTCGCGGATATTGACAATGGCCGTGTTTGAATAGCCGAGTAATTGGGGCTGCAGGTGGCGCGGCGTCGGGGGTGGGTTGCCGTATATGTCCTCGCCGGAGCTTTTCACGCCTGTGAGATATAATTAAGACAGAGAGAAACGGGAGAAAGAAAAGAAAGAAATGGGATCTGAGATAAAAGACAGGACTTTTAGCGACAAGACGACGCCGTCGATAAAAGTCCGTAGGTAAAAGTCTGCTTTCACCGACGGAATTTATATAAATTTTTATAATGTATTTAGCGACGGTTTTGTCCGTCGATAAAAGTTCGTTGGTAAATACTTTTACCCACGGATACATCCGTCGCTAAAAAGTTTCACCGACGATTTTTTAGCGACGACAGAATCCGTCTCTGAAAGGGGTTTTAGCGATGGAATAAATTCCGTAGCTAAAAATCCGTCGCTAAATCCTTCTTTTCTTGTAGTGTGAGATATGGTCACATTATAACGCAGTCATCCGCCAAGCTCGTCGAAGGTTTCATCATTGTCATCCTCAGTAGCGTCAGACGCAGTAACTTCGGCCTATAACGTACAAAGCAATTAAAGGCATGTTAAGCGATTTGGTTAATAACAAACTATCCAATATTCATAATCCTATCAAACTCCAAAGAGAACTGTCCAACATTCATGCTTAATACTATTAACGGACATTGTTAAAAGTATTAAGCATGTACACATTAATACTAAACATGCAGTTCAGTCACTGTTAGAGCAAAAGGTTACTGGACAAGTGTACACAACACACAAGACAAAAAATTACACACAACACTCTTTCGAGCCTAGTGGAAGCTTTCTTATGATTCCTTGTGTCGCACCTCTGGTACGAAGAGAAGCTGCAAAAAAGCATATCAAGAATAACACATGAAAACTGCAATGTACTTTAATTATTCAAACAAAAACTAAACTATCACCCATTCTTCCATTTAGAGTACCATCGGTTGAAGCTACTGACGATTCCACCTGAACAGGCTGCTCTGAAGACGAGTTACTTCCACTGTGACATCCATGAGCTGGAGCAGATACAACATGACTACGATCAAATTGACATCCCTAACCACCACCATAATCACTAATTTGGAAGACCCACCATCTGAATCATTTCTCTCCTTTCGATACATCGGACTCCACCATTATTCACCTCCTGTTTTTTCCTTCATTTTTTGTCACCGTCGCTGCAACTTCCAGTGACCCGGCGTTCTTGATCTCCCTGTTAAGTTAGTCGAGCGCCGACGATAATAAGAGATAAACACCTCTCTGCCATTATCTGTGACCACCGCCGTCATCTTGGGCGCTTTATTCACCACCACTCCAACACCAGACAACATCTTTCCGTCTTACTCAACAAGACGCACTAGCGCAATTCGCCTGTAACCAATGTGTCCACCTTAGATCTGGAAGAAAGATCATCAAGTTACATAGATTCATGGTAAATCATCCATAAAGATTAGATTCGCCGCCGACTAGATAAGTAGTTTAGCAAAATGACTAGGCATGTTGAGACGTTAAAGTAAGACGAGGAAGGCATTCAACTAGGTGCAGAGAGTCAACTAAGATTTGATGGGGTTAGGAAGGCATCCAATCAAGCTTTGCCTAAGCGTACTACTATTCGGTGACTCGACATTTAAAGGTAATTGAGGTTGGATGGGGTGGGCTAGGCGGCGACTAGGAATTTAAGGTATACAATGATTTTGAATTTTCGTGATGAGTTTTCACATTTTACTATACTCCATCCGTCCCTTAAAATTTGATCCGTTTGATTTTGTACACATACTAAGAATTTAGGTTATATATTGTATATTTTCTCATTTTATCCTTTAGAGAGATGGGGGGAAAAGACGGGGCCTGGAGAGAGAAAATTGGTTGCTAGGGTATTAAATGTGGAGAGAGAAATAGAATCAAAAAGTGTAAAGTGGTGGGCAGAGAGAGAAAATGAGTTGGTAGAGAGTTAAATGTGAAAAAAATATATAAAAATGGTAAATATGTAAAAATACCTACCGAATCTTTCTAAATTTGAAAGTGATCAATTTTTGTGGGATGGCCCAAAAAGGAAATCAGATCAAATTTGCAGGGATGGAAGAAGTATCATTCAAAAAAACATAGATGAAAATTTTTGCTGCTTTTAGATCTTGTAAGAAACTTTAAAAATTTGTTGAAAATAAACTGCCAAAACGATTAACCTTTTTTTTTTCCTCATGTGATTTGAGATGGTATTGATTCCAAGAATAAAATTAGAAAACAAAAATGAGATATTTGCCAACATCCGTAGAATCCGGTGACATCGATGAATTTCGACGGGACACGTTATGTTGAAAATCCATCAGAAGGACACGAAACCCGTGTACAATTTTCAAAGCAGTTGCCGTAAGTTGGTGTGAACAAAACATTTTCCAATTTTTGTTTTCAACATGGTGAGCTGAGCTTTTCAACAGCCAATTTGGAGGTTGGTCGTTAGACATGCATGTTCAATTACTGGAGCAGAAGGTTGGAGGAAGAACGGGCAAAGAACGGACATATTTGAAGGGAAATACACACGTGCTCAAAGGAAAAATAGGACTGGAAGTAAAATTCAAGGGCAATGCAGGAAGTTCAACATTATTTATCATCTTTCTTAATATGGGTGTCATGGGGACTCTGGAGTTTTTTTTTTTGTCAAAGTGATCAATCTTTGTGTAACGGAAGGAGTATTATCTGGTATGATTAACAATGGGTACGTCTATCCGTAAGATTTGAAACAATTGAGGGTTTTAAGATGTTAAGAGTGAGTATAAGAAACCACTATAATCTCTAAATAAGGCGTCATTTGCTTCGAGTACAATCCAAGAATAGTTGCACTTGGCCGCTCGTACTTTTCAGGGTATGTGATGTACACATGTTCATTGTGAAATTTTGCATCATATCTCTGTTGGAAAATATTGCTTTGTGTATACTTGTGTATAAAAAGACTAAGTACGAAAATACTAAAATATAGTATACTAAATAGAACAAACAGTCTCAGAACATGAACTATGTAAATAACTCACTACAGAATTACAGAAACAGCAATGAAAAAACCGAGGCATGAATTTGATTCACTGTCCTTAAGACTTTATTCGTCCCGCAATGGTGCTTATGAACTCTTGACAAAAGTCTTCCAGGATACAATGGCAATACGTCTGAAAATAGGAGCACTCGAAATTTGCAAACCCGGCGAACCAAAACAATGGCAGAACTCTTTCTTCTTACAAAGACACAGGAAAGGAAAAAACGAACGACAGACAGAATTTTGGGATTGAATATTAAATAAATTTCTGTAACTGACTCGTTTTTATACAGTGAATATTCACTGGGGGTGCAACTCATCACAGCTGTTGGAAAGGTTGCAAATTTCTAGAAAAGAAAATAAATAAATAAAGAAAAATTTGTTTATTTAAAATGTTTTTGTCCCCAAAAAGAATAAAGCTTGATGGGCCCATGCCCAAGCCACGGCCACGGACCGGGACAGGCGAGCGGCGCGTGCCTGTGTGGTGGACCTTGGTTCAACCTAGGTCCTCCCTCCTTACAAAACTTGGGTACCCCCAAGGGGCCCAACCCTTAGCTCAAGACTAAGCCTTATAAGGAGGCAACATTGGCTTTATTTCTTCAATGTGGGATACTCTTTTCACTTCAAGTTGAACCACGAACTTCAACTTCAATTTTCTAATTCACTCCTCATTTGTTTAAGCTAGTGAATATACTATGATCATCTACTCCAAAAGATGAACATAAATTAATTTGTTCCTAACCAAATTATGCTGGACTCCTCAAAGTGAGTTTAAAAACCACAATTTCAACAATCCCCCACATGAGTGGAAAATTGACTGATTGACTGGACACTATACGTAAAGAAATGATGACACTAGAAAGAGTTCAACTAGAACGACACTGCATCAACCTTCCCTAGTGAAAACTATCGGATTTACTGGTTAACCAGTGAACGTGATGTCTTTAACTGTTCAACCTTTAGTGTAAATCGAGACAATAGAACTTCACATAGTACCGCTCAAACATTGTTTTGAGGTTCTCATTCTTGTGTTCATTTTGGCCATTAACAACTCCTAGTTTTCATGAGTACTCTCTAAGAATTCAGCCTTACAATTCTCATAGAAACGGCCCACTTCTTACTCACATAGGTGACTTCTTATTAAGAAATTCCTACAGCACCTCTACTCAGATTTCCAAGATATAAGAGTCATTAAAAGTGTGACACCCTCAACTAAGGTGTCATCACCGGGCTGAGTTATCAACCATAATCACATTCAAAACCCTGTGCTGAATATAGAGCAACTACATCCTCATACTCATACATCATTAATAGACGCTTCAAAATGCGTCCTTACAAAAAAATTTCTTACAAACATAGAGCATACTGCAGCGGAAGACTTCCAAGTCTTTAAACAACATGAATGTTTACAACCTAATATACGACTGTAGTCGTAGGACTCTTAACAAACTATCTTGCTACTCAATCTTTATCCCACCATTCCTAGCTGGTCTTACCTCACACAACTGATCCACTTGCTCAACTTTTCTAGCTTGTTTATTTTTCCTTTCTAGAAAGTTCTCCTTGATCTACCTTATAGCCTACACAATACAACATAAGGAATGAGCGCAAATCGCCCAGTAAAGAGAACACGAGGAGTACCGTGTACAAATGATTCAAAAGACTTGGATGAATAATAATCATCTCAACGATAGAAATGAATCAAGAGTTCCAATAATTTTCAACATCAGCATAATTGTCAAACGATGTATTCTTTCGCTAGATTGAGTGGCTTCAAGGCCCAATAGAACAACATTATTGCCACCTCCTCATGGATAAGACTGACTGATCGACAGACTGACTGACTGACTATGCAAGTGACCAATAAAACTGGAAATTGAAAAGATAAACATCAACGAAATTCAAGTCACTAAAATCATTAACATCAAAAGAAAATCTAATGCAATGCAACTCAGACACGACAGACTAGACTCGACCAGACATGACAGACTCGACTCGCGCGCCCTACATCCTTTTTGCCAGTTATCGTACTTCACAGGCCATCCTCCTTATATTGATGTCCCATTTTATGGGATGTTCATCTTAGTCTCAAGTATATAGAAGAGATACTGTCAACGAGCAGGGAAATCATTTAGAGTGCTTTCCATAACCACGTTACAGTCAAGCAACAAGACTTCATCAACAGGGCGGACTAGGGAAAAGTTTATTCCACCGTATATCCTCAACAACACAGCTCAACAAGGAATACCGGATCAGAAGATCAACCGGTATTCAGACCTAACAACAAGAGTTCAATGTAACATCATCAACAGGGCGGACTTGGAAGAAGATTACCGCAAGCCCTCAACAACGTTCTTACATAAGAGAAATTTCGACTACCAATAAGTGCCAACATTTCACAACAACACGCAACGACCTCAACAACATCATCATCAACGATAGGGCGGACTCGAGAGAAGTTTGCCACATGTGCTCAATGGTGTTCTCAAAGAGAAGAGATATCGGCTATCAATAATTGCCAACATCTCACAACAACTCCTACACAATATCACCCCCAACGTCAGGTATGCTAATCGAGTCGAATCATAGCATACTAGAACACGCATCATCCTCATTCAATTCTATCAACAGGGCGGACTAAGGGAATTTATTCTTTCACTAAGTCCTCAACAACACAATTCAAGTATGCGTATACCGGTCACAATGACTACCAGTGACCAATCATAACAACAAGAATTCAACAACACATCATCAACATGGCATGCTAATCGAAATAATGAATTAGCATATCAGAACTGCATTGTCCTTACCTGATTGGCTTATAGCTGAAGCAACTCGCAATCTCTTATCGCAACGAGTTATATCACCTAGTCAAATAATACTTTGCTCGTTAGAAATCATTCCACATACACGCACTCCCAATTCTACCCCTTCCCATTTAATCATTTATATCATCTTACGTCAGTTTGTTAATCCGATCCAATACTTGGATCATTAACCTAGCTTACCAAGCGCATTAGCAATAGCCACTATCTCATTATTTCAACGTATTAACATCATTCCTCACTTCCCACCATTTCGAACGTTGAATTAGACGCGTTCCCTAAAATTTGGCGTCAACATGACAAATTATAAAAATACCCCCTCTAGGCGGCAAATTACAAAAATACCTCATGACGGTTCACTACCACTCAAACACCCCAAATCTGCTTCAAAACAACCTTTAAGGTGTTTTACAACTCTTTCTGGACTAAAAAGTCCTTTGAAAAACTTTATCGGGAAAATTACCAAAATACCCCTCTCCAAGTGTCAAATTACCAAAATGCCCCCTGAGGGTTCCCGACATCAGAAAAATCTGAAAAGTGCTTTAAAATATTATTTTAAGCCTCCTGAATTCATTCTTGAGCTAAAAAGTAGTTTACAAAATTTTCGTCCAAAAAATCCCGAACCGATGTCCAGACCGAGCGCTTAAAAGCTCGTTCGGCCAAAAATAGTAAACAACTTCAGAATGACCCAAAATCTGGGGAAATGTAACTTCTCAACATCCTAGGGTTCTCATAAAATGTTCGCGGGGAAACCGCGCTAGTTTGATATTTTAAATTTTATCGTAAAGTTCCAAACTTCCCGTATCCGTTCACCCCCTTCCCAACCTCAGAAAAATCTGAAATGTTTTCACGACACAGGTCTCCTAAAAATAACTAGGGTCTCTTTTTCGTACTTTAGCAAAATCTGACCCTAACTATTTTTAAAAAATCAGATAAGATACTACTTCATTATTTTTCATCTTTAGCGACAATTACATCTATTATTCAAATCATCTCACACACTAACACACCTTAAGCCCACACACAAGTCTTCTTCCTCCTTCAGCCCGTCACACACCCGGGCAAACTTTTCCCCTTCAATTGCACATGAATTTCTCATTTGTTTCTCATTCTAATCACTTGGCTACATCACTACTACACATTAACAAACAAAATCCACTTAATTACACAATTACACCATATAAATTCATACCCATATCCACCCGAATCTATATACACAGCTATACATATATAACATGTTCTTCAACCAAAACTCCATCTAATTCATCCATAATTTTGCGATTTAGGGTTCAAAATCATACCCATTTGAATTCGAGCTTCTTTCTTTCTCCATTTTTTCCTCTCTTCTTCCTCTTTTGTTCTCTTTTTCTTTCCCTGTTTCTGGGTTCTTGACATATTACTGTTCAGGCCACTTTTCTTTATTTTCATTTTACACCCCAAAACTTTTCTTTTATATTTTAACCCCATTGATCTTATCCCACATTATTTTATTGTTTCCTACCCTTAGTCAGCTCAATTTTAGCCAAGTGGTGGCCACATTAGGCTATCCTCTCCCCTCTTGTGACACCTTTGCAAACTTTTGGATTTTGCATTTTGGCCCCTCGAGTTTCTAAAATTACATTTTGACCTCTCAACTTTGGGATTTCTAATTTGACCCCAAAATCACCATAACCCCTCCTTTAGCCCCCTAACACCTCATTATCATCGAAACGATGCTACTTAATAAAAATATGCATCTCGTTCACCATATATTTTTTATAATTACATTTTTGCCCCCTTAACTTTCCAAAATTACATTTTAACCCCCAAAACCACACTAACCCCTTATTTAGCTCCCTAACACTTAATCATCACCAACATATTGCTACTTAATAAAGATAACACCTCTTAATTAATCAAACTTATGGTTAGATTAATTTCTGATATTTTTTGCGGTATCACAAAAAACATAGCTTAACCTAACCTTTTGTAGGTGACATTGTCTTCTCATCATAGGAACGGATATGAGAGTTTTTACACCCCCCCCCCCCCCCCACATAGTGCTCTGTCCGAGTCACATTTACATAATTCAATTTTCCGTTTGAACCTAGATCTCCAGTCAGCTAGGTAGGGTTTATATTATGGCAACTCTATAGTTTATAGGCTTAAGACCCATTCCCTTCGATGAAATTTTTACTTTTTCTCTAGTCAAAGCTTTAGGTAACGGATCCGCAATATTATCCTTTGACTTCACATAGTCAATAGAGATAATTTCACTAGAAAGTAATTGCTTAACGGTATTGTGTCTGCGACGTATGTGTCTAGACTTACCGTTATACATACTGCTTTGTGCTCTTCCAATTACATATTGGCTATCACAATGTTTGCAAATTGGTGGCACATGCTTAGGCCAATTTGGAATATCCTCCAAGAAATTACGAATCCACTCTGCTTCTTCTCCTGCTTTATCTAAAGCAATGAATTCAGACTCCATAGTGGATCTGGAAATGCATGTCTTTTTAGAGGACTTCCAAGAAATAGCTGCTCCTCCTAATGTAATATCCACTTGTGGACTTTGTTTCATTAGAATCTGATATCCAGTTGGCATCACTGTATCCTTCTAGTACAGCTAGATATCTTGTATATTGCAGCCCATAATTTAAGGTAAATTTTATGTACCTTAAGACTCTTATAATAGCTATCCAATAACTCTTCCCCGGATTGCTAGTATATCTGCTCAGTTTACTGACAACATTTGCTATATCGGGTCTCGTGCAGTTCATGATGTACAAGCTACCAATTATACGCGAATACTCTAATTGAGATATTCCTTCACCAGTATTCTTTGTTAGATGTAAATTTACATCTAGTGGTGTCTTCACTGGACTATCATCATAACTTTTATATTTGTTTAGCACTTTCTCAATATAGTGAGATTGTGACAAGACTAACCCATTTGATATTTTAGTAATTTTCATACCAAGTATCACATCAGCCACACCCAAATCTTTCATATCTAATTTACTGGTCAACATTTTCTTTGTAGACTTACTGAATTCGTTATTGCTCCCAATAATGAGCATATCATCCACATAAAGACAAACAATGAAATATCCTTTTTCTGTGCCTTTAACATAGACATGTTTATCACATTCGTTGATTCTAAAGCCATTTTCGATCATGACTTTATCAAACTTTTCATCCAATTGTTTCGGAGCCTGTTTAAGTCCATAAAATGACTTAACAAGCTTGCACACATTCCTCTTATGATCAGGAGCTACAAACCCCTCTGGTTGTTCCATATAAATCTCTTCATTTAGATCTCCATTTAGGAAGGTTGTCTTCAAATCCATTTGGTGTATCTCAAGATTATTAATAGCTGCAATAGCTATCAATATTCGAATGGACGTTATTCTTGTAACCGGTGAATATGTATCGAAATAATCAAGGCTTTCCTTTTGTCTATATCCCTTGACAACCAACATGGCCTTATATTTTTCAATCATTCCATCAGCTTTCATCTTTCTTTTGAAAATCCATTTACACCATAATGGTTTATTTCCAGGAGGAAGATTCACCAGTTCCCACATATGATTTTGCATGATGGATTCTATTTCACTCTTAATAGCCTCTTTCCAATGTGGAGCTTTAGGACTCGACATTGCTTCACTGTAGGTAGGAGGCTCATTTTCTAGCAAATATGTTAGAAAATCAGGACCAAAAGATGTAGACGTTCTAGCTCTCTTGCTACGTCTTGGCTCATCTTCCTCTTGTGAAAGTTCTTGGTCCATATTAGTTCTTTCCAAAGAACTCTGTTCTTGTGCAACTTTATAAGGAAATACATCTTCAAAGAAATGTGCAGTCCTTGTCTCTATTATGGTTTTGAGGTGTATATCATCAATTTCAGATTTATGCACTAAGAACGGATATGCAGAACTATGGTTTGCATATCCAATAAAAGCCCATCAAGAGTTTTAGGTCCTATTTTGACCATTTAGGTGGTGGGATAGCTACCTTTGCTAGACACCTCCATACTTTAAGATATTTGAAAGAACGAGGACTTCCTTTCCATAGCTCATAAGGTGTCTTTTGTAACTTCTTGTGGGGTTCCTTGTTAAGTATATGATTTGCAGTTAAGACCGCCTCCCCCCACAAGTTATCCGGTAGTTCAGAATTTATCAACAAAGCATTCATCATTTCCTTTAAAGTACGATTTTTTGCTCAGCAATTCTATTTGACTGAGGCGCATATGGTGCCGTGGTCTCATGAATGATTCCGTGATCGGCACAATATCTTTCAAGAGGGAAAACATATTTCCCACCTCTGTCACTTCTTAGTACTTTGATTTTCCTGCTAAGTTGATTTTCAACTTCAATTTTGTATTGCATAAATGCTTCCAAGGCTTCATCCTTGCTTCTAAGCAAATATACATAACAAAATCTAGTACAATCATCAATAAAAATAATAAACTACTTTTTCCCTCCTCTAGATTGTACCACCTTTAACTCACATATATCACTATGAATTAGACTTAAAAGTCCCGTACTTCTTTCAATTAACTTGAAAGACATTTTTGCCATTTTAGCTTCAACACAAATTTCACACACTTTGTGTGAGTCAAAATCCATTTTAGGCAAAAAATCATTTTTCACAAGCTTATGTAAAGAACCATAATTCAGATGACCTAATCTACAATGTCATAAATTAGGAGATTCCAACAAGTAAGCAGAAGAAATATTATTATTAATATCAGAATTCGGTACAGCTTTATGTATTAAACCTTTTTGAATCTCAATCACTCAACAATTTGGTTAAAACCAAGAAATTTCAGAAAAAGTTTGCAAAAAAATGTTGCATGTGGCGCATGTATAGACACATAATGGTTGCACTCGTGACCATGCCATTACCAAATCGACGAGATTAGAGAGATATAGCTACTAAGGTTGACAAAGATCTCAACCACATCGGTCGAGAGTAAGATCTATGAAAATATAATACATGTTGTTCCCAACCCATTCTGGTCGCACCCAAAGGCCCACTACGGTCCTACTTTGCATGACACGTCCGCACAAGCAACATACATTTTCAACGCTCACAACCGGTCAAAGCATGCACGCTCAAGTAACGTGACCAAGCCTCATGACGCTTCGACCGTCGCACTTCGCACGTTGTCCATCGACGCGCCATGACACTTGCCCAAGGAAGTTGGCCTTGGCCTCCCCCTTGGGGTCGGCCTCGGCCTTGGCCTCCCCCTTGGGGTCGGCCTCGGCCTCCCCCTTGTGGCTTAGCACCTTCACTTCTCTTCAAGAGACCTTGCATCCTTCGCGACGCCCTTCGCCCAATCATCCGGACATCAACCTCGCGACGTCCGTCGTGCATCACCTTACGGACGTTCGTACATCAACCTCGCGACGTCCGTCGTGCATCACCTTACGGACGTTCGTACATCAACCTCGCGACGTCCGTCGTGCATCACCTTACGGACGTTCGTACATCAACCTCGCGACGTCCGTCGTGCATCACCTAACGGACATTCGTACATCAACCTCGCGACGTCCGTCCTGCAACAACCTCCCGACGTCCGTTCGTACATCAACTTCACGACGTCCGTCGTCCGTCGTCCATCAACTCCGCGACCCCCGTCGCCCGGACACAACTCTGCGACCTCCGTCGCCCGGACACAACTCCGCGACCCCGTCGCCCGGACACAACTCTGCGACCCCGTCGCCCAGACACAACTCCACGACGCTCATCATCCGTCGCCCGGACGTCGTCTCCGTGACCCCTGTCACCGACGTCCGGGCGTCACACTCCAACACTTCGCCGCGCCCATGCGCCGCGCCGCTGATACAGCCGTGCCCCCAGGCTCTCTGTCACACTACCGTGCCCCCGGCACTATACGCACTATGTCGCGCCCATGCGCCACCATTGACACCAACGTGCCCCCGGCACCTTACGCACTCTGTCGCGCCCATGCGCCACCATTGACACAAACATGCCCCCGGCACCTTACGCACTCCGTCGCGCCCATGCGCCGTGCCATTGACATAGACGTGCTCCCTGCACCTTACTCACTTCATCGCGCCCATGCGCCACAATCATGTCATCATGCCCCCGGGCACCACACTCATTCATCACACCATGCGCACCTTGCCTTGGTCATGGAACATGCTTCAACCCACTCTCCGGAGTGTACATCATTCGCGGGGATAGGCGACTCCTCCGGGACACTATCTCTGCCAGGGAGCTCTTCAACTCCGTTTCCGCCAGGTAGACGGCTCCTCCGGGATGCTACCTCGGCCAGTCGGGTAGACGGCTCCTCCGGGATGCTACCTTGACATGCTCCGAGTGCTCCGGCACAAGGACTCACCCGCGGGGATAGGCGACTCCTCCGGGACACTATCTCTGCCAAGGAGCTCTTCAACTCCCCTTCCGCCAGGTAGACGGCTCCTCCGGGATGCTACCTCGGCCAGTCGGGTAGACGGCTCCTCCGGGATGCTACCTTGACATGCTCCGAGTGCTCCGGCATAAGGACTCACCCGCGGGGATAGGCGACTCCTCCGGGACACTATCTCTGCCAGGGAGCTCTTCAACTCCCCTTCCGCCAGGTAGACGGCTCCTCCGGGATGCTACCTCGGCCAGTCGGGTAGACGGCTCCTCCGGGATGCTACCTTGACTCGCTCCGAGTGCTCCGGCATAAGGACTCACCCGCGGGGATAGGCGACTCCTCCGGGACACTATCTCTGCCAGGGAGCTCTTCAACTCCCCTTCCGCCAGGTAGACGGCTCCTCCGGGATGCTACCTCGGCCAGTCGGGTAGACGGCTCCTCCGGGATGCTACCTTGACTCGCTCCAAGTGCTCCGGCATAAGGACTCACCCGCAGGGATAGGCGACTCCTCCGGGACACTATCTCTGCCAGGGAGCTCTTCAACTCCCCTTCCGCCAGGTAGACGGCTCCTCCGGGATGCTACCTTGGCCGGCCGGGTAGACGGCTCCTCCGGGATGCTACCTTGGCTTGCGGAATAGACGACTCCTCCGGGACACTATCTCCGTCAGGGTGCCTGCGTGACTGGCCTACGTGCTCCGGCACTGGGGGCTTGCGTCGGCACCCCTAGGGACTATGACCCCCGGGTCACTCCGAGACGGGAGCAGGTCTTCGGAGGGCATCGCGCCTAGTTCACCTGGCAGTTGGGCGTCGGGTCTTCCCACCGCTGCCAGGCCTGTGGGACTCCGCAAGGGCTTGGATTGGAGGCTAGATCAAGGGGGTTCTCTGGCCACACCGATGCGGTGGGAGCCAGTCTTTCCAGACAGACAGAGCGACGCTGTGAGGAGCAGGCCGGTTGAATATGCGATCTGACAGTCCATGGAGCA
This sequence comes from Escallonia rubra, assembly GCA_033065855.1. Classification (NCBI taxonomy): domain Eukaryota; kingdom Viridiplantae; phylum Streptophyta; class Magnoliopsida; order Escalloniales; family Escalloniaceae; genus Escallonia; species Escallonia rubra. The sequence goes on along the minus strand of JAVXUO010002329.1, from coordinate 40,282 downwards.
CCGGCACCCGTGGACCCCCCGGTGACGTGTCACTCCCGGGGAGCGCCACGTGTCGGTTTATGACATCATCATCTCAATCTCTATAAATAGAGGTCTTGAGAATTCATTTGAAGGAGAGACATTTGGACATTTTCACTTTCTCACTCTAGAATTCTAGAGAGAGAAACATACAGTACCCTGACTCTGGACCTAAGCATCGGACTGTGACTGTCATCGCGTATTCATCTCGCGCTATCGCCCTCGCAGCACTGCCACCCTCGAGTTCTGTCTGGGAAGCCCTTGGTCTCTGCCCTTGTTCCACCCTTGCTGTGTCTCACATCAACATACTTGGAAGCTGACGCGGATTGCCGTCTTTGTGGCACCTCCACGTAAGCTCGAACCCATTTCCTTGGCATCATTTTGGCGACTCCGCTGGGGAGGTGAGCATCGTACTGCAGTCTGTCTATCTTCCGCACTCAGTCTCCATGCCTAGACAACGAAAAGCTACGAGGGCTGCCAGCCAAGGCCTTATCCACACCGTACAAGAGGAGGATCACCTCGGCGAACAAGAAGGGACTAGTGCTATGCGTCTCCAAGACCAGCCACAAACTACCGCACCTGACATACAAGTTGCAGTCAACGCGGCCATCCAGCAGTTTTCGCCCACTATAGCCACTCTTATGACAACCATCTTAGAAATGCAAAAATCAATCCAAGTCTTGACTTCACAATCACCGACTTCCCGAAGCCTTAGAGCTCTGCACCCTATGCCCATTACTCACCCCATGTCATCCCAAGATCCAGGTTTGGCCCCTCCTGCTCATATCCAACCTTCAAGGCCTGGGCTAGTTTTGGACACTGCTCAGGTCCCAGTGTCGCGACCACCGCTGCCTTGGTCCTCCGGGCCCTCGACAGTAGGACTCGCGGCACCTCAGCCCCCGGCGCCACGCATTGCCCTTGCTCGAAACACTTCGGAGACTCACGAATCAATTGAGATGGAGCCCAACCCGAACATAACTAGCCGAAACCTAAACACAAGTCATTCCCCCGGCTTGCTCCAGTCGACCTTTCCTGACGACCGGCCTCCAGCAGCTGACACTACCCATATGCAAAACATGCCCCAACAAGTTGCTCACCATCACCAACCCCCCTCTACCATCGTCATCCCCTCAATGCCTCAGGTTGTACCGTCTGGGGGCTCTGGTGCTCGGATCATCACGACAGGGCACAAGCCCTCACATGCGTCGTACGTCACCAAGCATGACTTAGATGCCCTCCTTCACCGTCTCAAGCAGTCATCCTCACCCCACTCCGCCTCTAAGCTGTCAGGTCATGCTCCCTGCTTTGGCAGCCTCACTACTAAGCCCTACCCTGTCAAGTACAAGCAACCATCCTTCACATTGTTCAACGGCAAAGAAGGCAACGCCCGCGAGCATCTCACCCGTTTTGCTGGCTCCCTCGAGCACTACGGGGAAGACGACACTTTGAAGCTTCGGGAATTTCACAAGTCCCTGACTGGCCTCGCCTACTCTTGGTATCATCAGATTCCGGACAGTACTATCCACTCATGGTCCGACATGGTCCAGCTCTTCCTTGACAAGTTTCACTATGAGACGGAACGTGTGACCATCGTCGACATTGCCGGGATCCGCCAGAATCCCGGGGAAGACCTCAACACCTATGTTACGCGATTTCATCACAAGTGCTTGGAGTGCACTGACTTCAGCAAAGATGAAACCCTTGTACCCATTTGCATCAAGAACATGAAGGACACCTACAGGGTCTACCTTGAAAACCTCCAGCTTCGGTCATGGAGACATCTCAAGGAAGCTGCACGACGCACCTATGACTCGGTCGGTCCGTCAAAGACTTCAAAGCCCCCACCTCATATTGCCTTGGCCACAACGATGGAAGCAGCTAGTAACGACGACAACAACCGCAAGCGTCAATCCCAAGGAAGGGACGGGCGTCCTGACAAGAGAGGGCAGCCGATGCCTGCCCCGGAATACCCGTATGACTTAAATACTGTTAGAAATCTCCTCGAGACATGGATCGACGACAATGCCATAACCCTGCCCAATGTCGACAGTGAACCTACCCCGGAAGACTTAGCCCATCACAACTACTGCCCCTATCATCGAAAGGTCGGTCATGGCCTCAAGTGGTGCAGGGGCCTCAAGTTTGTCTTCGCCGACAAGATTGCGTCCGGAGAGCTCAAACTCTAAGTACGAGACATATGACCTACCCGACCAAGCCTTGGCATGCCTTAGTGCATTTTCCACACTTGTAATTTTTTTGTTCATTTTGCAAGTTTCCATGTACGTCATACCCATGTATCAAGGCATGATGTCTATCCTTCGTTATCAATGAAGTTACATTTTCCAGACTTAGAAAAATTTTCAAGCTACATTGATCTTGCACAAGTCTCTTGATATCACCCTTCATGCCATCACCCACTCACTTGGGGGCTTCACCCCTTCCCAATCCCTTCGGTATCACATTGCAATGACTTGGTACGTGGTGCGCGGGGTGGCTCGAGCCGCGCTACTACGGTCGCATCATCATCCAACATTCACTTTTCCAACGCTTAGAAAAAAAAAAAAAAAATTCATTTTTTTTCGCAACCGGTCATCGATGATCATCCTCAATGGTCTCCCTCGGCATCCTTGTCTCAGCCCAACACTTAGAAAAAGTTTCATTTTTTTCGCAACCGGTCATCAATGACCACCCTCAACGGCCTCCCCTTAGCATCCTTGCCCGAACTCAAAAAAACACTTAGAAAAATTTTCAAGTTTTTCATCTCCTCACATGCTCCCCACATTCATGCTCTCATCACTCTCCCTCTCACACTTTCACTCTTCTCCCTCACCATCCAACACCCCATCACCCTTTCCCCACTTCATAAACAACTTCTCTCTTATGAAAAATGCTTCATCTTCTCCCATCCCATTCTCTCACTCTCATCTTGCAATTGTGAAAATATTCTTGGGGGCTCCCTCCTTAGGGCTGCCAAAAAAAAAAAAAAAATATAGATATATTATTATTATTTTATTATTATTTTATTCGAATTTGAATTTGAATTTCAAAAAATCTGACTAACCCTACCCGCGAACCCGAACCGACCCGCGAGCCCCGACCCGCGCCCATTCCCTCTCTATAGTGTACCCGACCCAACCCGGATCCAGACCCGTTTTACCCGAGAAAACCCTAATTCACCAAACCCTAAACCTAATTTCACATCTCTTTCTCTTTCTCTTCACCATGCGCAGCCGCCCCCCATCTTCTCCTTGCGGCGCCGCCGCCTTCGGCCTCGGCTTCGGCCGGCCACTCCCCCTCGCCGACGCCGACCCACCCCCGGCCGCACCTCCCTCTCCTCTCTCTCTCCGCCACCCTCCTTCCCCCGCCCCCGGCCACCCGCGGCACCCCGCCGCCGCTGCCGCCGCCACCTTCTCCCCCTTCTTTCCCCTTCCTTTCCCCTCATTTCCCCCTCCATCTTCCCCCTCACTCTCCCCCTCGGCCTCGGCCTCCCCACCCCCTCCCCTTCACCACCGCCGACCTTCGGCCTCGCCCCCCTACTCCTCTCTCCTCCCCTCTCCCCTCCTCTCCTTCCCCTCGCCCACCCGCGGCCACCCGCCGACGCCGCCCCCCTTCTTCCCCTTCCCTTCCCCTTTTCCTCCATGGCCAACCCAACCTCGGCCTCCCCACGCCCTCCCCTAGGCCGACCCCAACCTCCTCCCATAGGCCGACCCCGACCCCGCCCCCCTCCATCCCTCCTTCCACCCTCGGCCTCGCGCCTTCACCCACCACCGCCGCCCCCTCGGCCTCGGCCTCCATCCATCTCCTTCCCCCTCCTCTTCTCTTCCCCCCGCCCCTAGCCCACCACAAGCTCGGCCTCGGCCTTGGCCAAGGGGCCTTGGTCGGCCTCGGCCTCGGCCTCGCGGCCTTGGTCGGCCGGCCTTCGCTCTCCATCCCCATACCCTCTCCCCATCCTTTCCCCATGGCCGAACCTCCTTCCCCATTCCACCTTCACCCACATTCAACCTTCACCTTTAACACATGACCATCCTCCATGCCCACTACGGCCTCCATCAACCAAAGTCATCCACTTTGGCTTACACACACTCACCCAACGACCGAGCCCCGACATCCAAGGCCACTCTTCGGCTTCATACCACACCAAGCATGAAAAAAAAAAAAAAAAAACCCATCATAACAACCAACGCGCGCCTCGCGTCTAACCTCTTCCCTTCGGTCACCACACCCAAGTCCACCCCGCCACCTTTGAACTTCTCACCTTCACATCATGGCCGACATCCAAGGCTGGCAACTTAAAAAAAAGAAAATTTTGTCGCCCGTTGTCCGGACGTCAACTCCGCGACCCCCGTCACCCGTCGTCCGGACGTCAACTCCGCGACGCCCGTCGCCCGTCGTCCGGACGTCAACTCCGCGACCCCCGTCGCCCGTCGTCCGGACGTCAACTCCGCGACCCCTGTCGCCCGTCGTGGACTGCCCCTGCATCGCGACGCTCGATCGCGCACATCGCGTCCCTACACATTTCATACTTTTTACACTTAGATTTTTTTGCAAATTTGATCACATCCCATGTGACAACGTCCTCCGACATCAACATCCATGCTAGGTGGTGCGCGAGGTAGCTCGAACCACTTACTCCTACTCTTTGTTCGAAGCTCGTCGTCTGTCGACCGTCGCCCGAACGTCGTCTACGCGACCCTCGTCGCCAGCGCCCGTGCGCCGTCTCCGCGACCCTCGTCGCCAGCGCCCGTGCGCCGTCTCCGCGACCCTCGTCGCCCTTCGCCCTGGTGACGTCTCCGCGACACTCGTCGCTCGTCGCCCGGGCGCCGTTTACATGCTCGCGCCCCTGCGCCCTATCATCATGCCCTTGTGTCAACACCCAAGCATCCCAAGGCTTTCGTAGGTGGTGCACGAGGTGGCTCGAGCCACCTACTCTTCATCATCATGCATTGACGACCTCAACAACACTCCAGCCAAACAACATAAAATCTTCCTAAGTATTTATGCGTGCGGTGCCCGCTCGGGTTACCCCTCCGCGCACACCACACGCAGGGGGCTTATGTTCCCAACCCATTCTGGTCGCACCCAAAGGCCCACTACGGTCCCACTTTGCATGACACGTCCGCACAAGCAACATACATTTTCAACGCTCACAACCGGTCAAAGCATGCACGCTCAAGTAACGTGACCAAGCCTCATGACGCTTCGACCGTCGCACTTCGCACGTTGTCCATCGACGCGCCATGACACTTGCCCAAGGAAGTTGGCCTTGGCCTCCCCCTTGGGGTCGGCCTCCGCCTTGGCCTCCCCCTTGGGGTCGGCCTCGGCCTCCCCCTTGTGGCTTAGCACCTTCACTTCTCTTCAAGAGACCTTGCATCCTTCGCGACGCCCTTCGCCCAATCATCCGGACATCAACCTCGCGACGTCCGTCATGCATCACCTTACGGACGTTCGTACATCAACCTCGCGACGTCCGTCGTGCATCACCTTACGGACGTTCGTACATCAACCTCGCGACGTCCGTCGTGCATCACCTTACGGACGTTCGTACATCAACCTCGCGACGTCCGTCGTGCATCACCTAACGGACGTTCGTACATCAACCTCGCGACGTCCGTCCTGCAACAACCTCCCGACGTCCGTTCGTACATCAACTTCACGACGTCCGTCGTCCGTCGTCCATCAACTCCGCGACCCCCGTCGCCCGGACACAACTCTGCGACCTCCGTCGCCCGGACACAACTCCGCGACCCCGTCGCCCGGACACAACTCCGCGACCCCGTCGCCCAGACACAACTCCACGACGCTCATCATCCGTCGCCCGGACGTCGTCTCCGTGACCCCTGTCACCGACGTCCGGGCGTCACACTCCAACACTTCGCCGCGCCCATGCGCCGCGCCGCTGATACAGCCGTGCCCCCAGGCTCTCTGTCACACTACCGTGCCCCCCGGCACTATACGCACTATGTCGCGCCCATGCGCCACCATTGACACCAACGTGCCCCCGGCACCTTACGCACTCTGTCGCGCCCATGCGCCACCATTGACACAAACATGCCCCCGGCACCTTACGCACTCCGTCGCGCCCATGCGCCGTGCCATTGACATAGACGTGCTCCCTGCACCTTACTCACTTCATCGCGCCCATGCGCCACAATCATGTCATCATGCCCCCGGGCACCACACTCATTCATCACACCATGCGCACCTTGCCTTGGTCATGGAACATGCTTCAACCCACTCTCCGGAGTGTACATCATCCGGGGATAGGCGACTCCTCCGGGACACTATCTCTGCCAGGGAGCTCTTCAACTCCCCTTCCGCCAGGTAGACGGCTCCTCCGGGATGCTACCTCGGCCAGTCGGGTAGACGGCTCCTCCGGGATGCTACCTTGACATGCTCCGAGTGCTCCGGCACAAGGACTCACCCGCGGGGATAGGCGACTCCTCCGGGACACTATCTCTGCCAGGGAGCTCTTCAACTCCCCTTCCGCCAGGTAGACGGCTCCTCCGGGATGCTACCTCGGCCAGTCGGGTAGACGGCTCCTCCGGGATGCTACCTTGACATGCTCCGAGTGCTCCGGCATAAGGACTCACCCGCGGGGATAGGCGACTCCTCCGGGACACTATCTCTGCCAGGGAGCTCTTCAACTCCCCTTCCGCCAGGTAGACGGCTCCTCCGGGATGCTACCTCGGCCAGTCGGGTAGACGGCTCCTCCGGGATGCTACCTTGACTCGCTCCGAGTGCTCCGGCATAAGGACTCACCCGCGGGGATAGGCGACTCCTCCGGGACACTATCTCTGCCAGGGAGCTCTTCAACTCCCCTTCCGCCAGGTAGACGGCTCCTCCGGGATGCTACCTCGGCCAGTCGGGTAGACGGCTCCTCCGGGATGCTACCTTGACTCGCTCCAAGTGCTCCGGCATAAGGACTCACCCGCAGGGATAGGCGACTCCTCCGGGACACTATCTCTGCCAGGGAGCTCTTCAACTCCCCTTCCGCCAGGTAGACGGCTCCTCCGGGATGCTACCTTGGCCGGCCGGGTAGACGGCTCCTCCGGGATGCTACCTTGGCCTGCGGAATAGACGACTCCTCCGGGACACTATCTCCGTCAGGGTGCCTGCGTGACTGGCCTACGTGCTCCGGCACTGGGGGCTTGCGTCGGCACCCCTAGGGACTATGACCCCCGGGTCACTCCGAGACGGGAGCAGGTCTTCGGAGGGCATCGCGCCTAGTTCACCTGGCAGTTGGGCGTCGGGTCTTCCCACCGCTGCCAGGCCTGTGGGACTCCGCAAGGGCTTGGATTGGAGGCTAGATCAAGGGGGTTCTCTGGCCACACCGATGCGGTGGGAGCCAGTCTTTCCAGACAGACAGAGCGACGCTGTGAGGAGCAGGCCGGTTGAATATGCGATCTGACAGTCCATGGAGCACCGGCACCCGTGGACCCCCCGGTGACGTGTCACTCCCGGGGAGCGCCACGTGTCGGTTTATGACATCATCATCTCAATCTCTATAAATAGAGGTCTTGAGAATTCATTTGAAGGAGGATAAAGAGGAACATTTGGACATTTTCACTTTCTCACTCTAGAATTCTAGAGAGAGAAACATACAGTACCCTGACTCTGGACCTAAGCATCGGACTGTGACTGTCATCGCGTATTCATCTCGCGCTATCGCCCTCGCAGCACTGCCACCCTCGAGTTCTGTCTGGGAAGCCCTTGGTCTCTGCCCTTGCTCCACCCTTGCTGTGTCTCACATCAACATACTTGGAAGCTGACGCGGATTGCAGTCTTTGTGGCACCTCCACGTAAGCTCGAACCCATTTCCATTACCAAATCGACGAGATTAGAGAGATATAGCTACTAAGGTTGACAAAGATCTCAACCACATCGGTCGAGAGTAAGATCTATGAAAATATAATACATGTGAAGAATCATCGTCATGCTCAATTGTGTGTGTGCGAGGTGGCGTGGGGTGGGGGTGGGGGCGGTGGGTGTGTGATTTAGGCTTTGGAAATGGAGGTTCAGCTACTAGAGATACATGGATAAAAGGATACATATTTTTGGCTAGATTTGGACTTCCGGGATATGGGCGCCAAAGATTATAAAGAGATGTAATATGCTTATATGAAGAAAAAAAAAGTTGTAAAAAATTGCATAATTAGATGGGCTACCCCGAACTTTAAGCGACCTGTTCATAATCATATTCATAAACCATTTGAAATCTTCAAGCTCAGCTTGTTTAATAAATAAGCACAATTTAGTGTTCATATGCTGTAATTTTATTGTATAGACCCAACACAAACGAGTTTCTAATGAACAGATGACAAGTTGTTCATGAATAACTCGATTCATTTTTATAGCCCAAATTAGGTCCGAGCGTGGTCAAACTTAGTGCAGTAACATTGTTGTGTGGGGTCAACGTTTAGGAATTGGGTTTGACCGGTCGACCGTTGGTACCAAATTTAGTGAGTTGCTAAGCGTTAGGTATTGGCTGACTAATGTTGGGTATGAACTTGGATTGGGTGTATTTTCTTGAAAGATGGCAATGGTTCTTCCCCTATCCGGATTTGGGGAGGTGGGAGGTTTGTGCGTCGAACACTGTGTGGGTTCTGCTACTATTCATAAATATGATACAGAGAAAGATCATTACATAAATCTAACATTTGTTTTACGCAATGTACTTAATTGGACAAGGTGACAATTTGTGCATCATAAAAAGAACATTTTATTAAAACAACAATACGTTAGTTTCATAATATTATATGCTGGTGATGAAAATTTTCTATATTCTACATGTATTGAGATAAAATTTACGTGTCAGGAAAAAAATTATAGATATTTATTCAGCTCATCTTTTCATGTTTTATAGATTCAAACAAGAAAACAAAAATAAAATAAAATGGAGAAAATACATTTTCCAAAGATATTGGAACATCTTGAGACTCTCCACATTTTCAGGTTTGGGAACACTTTTCAAATGGCCCAAAAATTTATAGTATTTCTTGATAGATCGTCAGCATAGTTCGTTTCATTCTATACAAAGAAAGAATGGTAAAAGAAATAATTGTAAAAATTAAAAAGAACAACAACTGACCTAAAAGAAACAATTATTATGAAAAGAATTAAATGCACATAAAACTCCATACTTTTGGATCGTTTACACCAAACATCCTAGGTTTTAATTTTTGGTTCACACCACCGTACGCTTCCAGTTATGTGTTCCACGCACCATTTGACATGAAAATATCCAGTTTCCTAGGTTTCTTCTATATTTTTTAGGGCAAAAGAGGCAATTCAAGCAGAATCTTAGGTTGTGGCCACATTAGTCTCCGGTGGCAGTCACATAGCCCTATTTGACTTTGAATCGGACCAGCCACATCAACCCCATTTATCTCTGCTACCCTCTAACCTAACCTACTCATTTCCTCTAATTCTCAGCCGCCACCGCCACTTCCCATAACCCAATCACCAGCCCCGCCCCTTTCACTTACCTGCCCCTGCCCACTATCCTGATGCCCACCACCAATTTCTAGCCCAAAATGCCGCCGTCACCCCTTCCCATTATCTAGTCACCATTGTCTCCCCCTTTACCCTAGCTGTCGGCCCCACTTCCTAACAACAACCACCACTATTGCCCAGCAGCCACCCCATCACCCCTTTCCAATAACATGCCGATATCACCCTATTTCCATTAACCTGCCGTCATTTCTTCAGACCCACACCATCTCCCATTCATGGCAATGCAGCCACAATCACACTACCTAAAATTTTGCCAGTTAGAGACAAATCAATTGTCGACGAAGCCAGGTTCGTCGATAAATGTATGTAAACATTTAACGAAAATGACTTCGTCAACAATAGTACTGTGTTTCTTGACAAACTGATTATTCGTCAATAATTGATAATAATTATTGACGAAAATTCAATTTGTCAAGAGATGTTAGAAGAGAAGATACCCGGGAGAAAAGAAGAAAATATTGACGAACCTGACTTCGTCGATAATAGTACCATATTTCTTGAGAAACTGATTATTCGTCAATAATCGATAATATTATCGACGAATATTTTAATTTGTCAAGAGATGTTCAACAAGAAGATACCTGGGAGAGAAAAAGAAAATTGGTGCGTGTTTGGAGCTAATATTCAGAATTAGCGACGAATGTGGTTCGTCAAGAAAGCCAAAAAAAGATAAAATCTCTCTCTCTCTCTCTCTCTCTCTCTCTCTCTCTCTCTCCCCTCTCTCGGTTCTTAATTAAGGGCATTTCTATGGCTTCTTCACCACTATTGAAGTGTTTTCGGCAAATTCAACAAACGTTTTTTGTAAGTTCAGCTTACCAATCTCTCCTTTTATCGTCTTCGTCACTTCAATCTCACAATTTCTCTGAAACTAATGAGTTATGTGGTGCAATCAAGGGTTTTTCGTGATTTATGACTTTGACCCAAAGCCCTAAATATTTTATGTTTGGTGCCTTAGGGAAAAACATAATACCAAGAGATTATGAAGCACGAAAAGGTAATTTTTCGTTTAAACTTGTATGTGAATGTTTTGTTAATTGACTAGGATTTGTTTCCGTAGTTGCAAAACTTTAGGAATTTTTCTTCTTTGACCTTGGCTCTAAATCATATTGTCCCCGAAATACACATTGTTGTAGAGTGCCGCATATGGACACATGATTCCAATTTCAAGTTGAGCAGGAAGATTTTCCTATATTTTTTAAACATACTTGCTTAATTATGCATTCCTTTCTTTATGTAAAGATTCCCTTAATCATATTGGACTCAGTAAACTAAGAGTGGTACTTGATTAGTTGATTCTTGGAAAGCATTGGCTGGTTGGGACTGTAACTCTTACAGTTGGGACTTACCTTGTACTTTGTATTGGAGACTATATTCTCTCTTTCCCGAAAGGAATTACAGCCACAACATCTGGTCACATCTTAGTTTCCTTGAATGGCCTTCAAATGTGTTGTCATGTTGTATGCCTTTAGTATGATCACTTACCATAGACATGTACGATTGGTATCTAGGTAAACCTAGTGTGCAATTGACACGAAAAACAAAGGAAATGGAGAATGATAACCGGCTACATGTATCTGCAATACTGTCTTAAAGACGGTGTTTTCTCCGCTTGGATCGTAACCTAGAAATTACAGGCAGCTACGGGGAAAACTGACTCCAAGATACAATGCACGACTCTAATCCTCTCTCTTAAATATGCGCATTAAGAGAAAGATGAACCAAATTGATACTTTGATGATTGTTAATAAAAACAAAAAACAAATAGGAAGAATAGAATAAAGTAGAGATGTATTAGTAACACTTTAGAAGTTAAAGTTCATATAGAAGTACAATTGCTGCCTAGAAAGGGATGTGTCTCATAAAGAGACTTTCCGAGAGACGCCAATACGAATTGGTATTGATGGAAAAACAACAGTTAATCAGCCTAATCCAAAAAATTGATGTAAGAACATAACTTAGTTTTATTATTACGAAAATACCACATCATTCCCCACTATTTTCAAAATAATAAATATGATAACCCAAACAACACTGCAATATGTACAAAACGAATGCAGAAAGGATATAACCTTGAGCTCATGACACTTGATCAATCTTTCTCACACTGTACACAAATTCTGGCTCTTTTAAGGCAGCACATTATAGGTCATGTGCTTATTGCAGATTGGCAAGTGCTCTACAACTTTCCCTTGGTCATGGGAAGTGACCCGACTTCCTCACTTGCATAGGTGAAGCCATCAGAAGCATTTGCAATATCTCCTTCCTGTTATGGGTTAAGAATAAATAGTTTAGCATTACTTTGTTACAAATTTAACGGTGCAAATTAAAGATCTAATTTTGTTAAGAACTGTCTAGATGACCCCACTAGTTCCAGATTATATTGCACTGGAAATGAAACCACATTGACCTCAATTGATCGGTAATAATGCCATGTCTCAAGGTTTTGAATATTTTTCCATGTGTTAACGGTTTAACTCAGTTGGAAGATATTGAAAAACGACTTTACATGTTTTGACCATTCTTCAATTGTTGTGGTACTTCATGGCAATATTTTGTCTTATCAGTCCTCTGTCTTTTACTTCTTCTTATTATATTTTTTACATGCTCAGAACGACCTACAAGAGTAGGATCGTTAACCAATGTGTCCACTACAAGAACAATATGTCGCTAAAAGTCACTTTCATCGATTGATATCACCGTCAATAAAAACTTTTAACAACAGGGAACCCATTGCTGAAAACCTTTCCCGACAGATTTTTACCAACGGCCGTTTCGTCGCTAAAAGGTTTTAATATATTTTATAATTTCTGCCACATTTTTTTAAATATTTTAGAAAATTTTTATGTCCGTCGCTAAAACTCTCAAAGGGAGCTTTTAGTGACGGATTTTTCCGTCACTAAAACGTCTGTCGCAAAAAGTCTATGAAAATTTGACTTTTTGTGACGGGACAAGTCTATCGCTAAAAGTACGTTATAAAAAGGCATTTTCCCCTTTGTTTCTCTCTCCCTGTTTTTCTCACTCTTTCTCTCTCGCTCACCGGGGCCTACTTCCCCCGGCAACCCCCTCCTCCAGCGACACCCCCCTTCGGCGATGCCCTACCCTCCTCACCCCCCTCCTCGGCGACGGCCCCACGATGCCGCGAGCCTCTACAACTAGCGTGCCCTTCCACCGCCGCGCCACCACCGCCGCACCACCACCGGTATGTCCATTTAAGGTTGCTTTGTTATAATTTATGCTTTAATTTTAGCCTAATTATGGTTTAATGCATGTGAGTTTGTTATAATGTATGCTTTGTCATCATACTTTGTTATAATGTATGCTTTAATTTTATCCTAACTCTTAATTAAAACCTAATTAACATTAATCTATCCTCATTTAACCCAATTAACTGTAATTAACCATAATTAGCTCTAATTAGGCTCAATTAGCCCTAACTAGCCTTAATTAAACCCTAAATAACACTAATTAAGTCTAATTAAACCCAATAAACTCTAATTAACCCTAAATAGCCAAAATTAGCCCTAACTAGTCCTAATTATCCCTAATTAACCCTAATCATCCCTAATTAACCCTAATCACCCCTAATTAACCTAATTAAAAAACCTAATTAACAAAAAATAAAACTGATTAAACCCAATTAACTCTAATTAACCCTAATTAGTGCTAATTAACACCGATTAATCCTAATTAATTCTTAATTAAACTCTAATTTACACTAATTAATCCTAGTTAAATCCAACTAACTCCAATTAATCCTAATTAGCCATGACTAACATTGATTAGTCCTAATTAGTATTGATTAACCCTAATATATAGTTAATTAAATTCTAATTATTTTTAATCATCCCTAAATATAATATGCCGAATTTTTGGAACTGTTTAAAATAACTATTGGAGACCTAAAAAATAAACGGGCATTAAATTTGAGCAATGCTTGAATATTAGTAGGGTATGGCAGCTTAAAACCATTTTGGGATAAAAACGTAATTTCGAAATCTTTTGGGGTCATTTTGTAATATTGGAAAACTTTAGGAGACTAAACTGTAAATTATAGTTTTAGTGATGAATATTTTTAGTGATTTCTAATCAAAATAATAAAGGTTAGAATAATTTTGGGGCTTAAATATAATTACACAAAGTTTAGGGTCATATTGTAAATATTGTAACTTCGAGGGGCTAGTTTTGCAATTTTGGAAATTTTGTATCTAGGTGTCAATTTTAGAGAATACTCTCTGAATTTGTTGCCACCTCCTACTCTTGTATGTGGTGACTAATGGAAAATAATCATAAATTAATGGATTAGATAGTATAAAACCAAATAAGAAAAAATAAATCTAGGGGAGAAAAATGAAAGGAAAAAAAACAGTAAACGGAGAAACAGAAACAAAGGAAGGAGGGAAAAATAAAAAGAACAGAGAAGAAGAAGCAAGATAGAGGTTCGGGAAGAGAGAGAGACTGAGGGCTTCGAGAAGCAGAAAAAATCAGAGAGATAGGGGAAGATGAAAGAATTTTGAAGGGTAATCCTTTTACCCTTTGCACTGTGTGCAATTTGGTGTGTGTTCATGCAATTCTGTGTGTGCATCGTATGTTTATATAAGTGTGTTTACAGGGAAGGGTGTGTGGTTTTGGGGGAATTGTGAGTGTGCAAGTGTAGGTGCAGTGTGTGGGAGTGTTCAGTGTGAGTGAGGGAGGGGGGGGTGAGGGTCAACTGAATGTGTGTTCTGGGGCCGTAAGTGTGTGTGTGCAGTGTATGCAGCTTTGTGTGTGTTGTCGTGTTTGTGTATATGTTCGGGTGTGTGAGTTATGGTGAAATGTAGTGTGCTTATATGGGTTTAAGAGGGAAATGAGAGGAGTTTTTAGTGTGCTACTGAGACTTTTGGTGTGTTTGTGCGTGAAATGTGTGTTGTGTGACTGTGCAGTGCGTGTTCTTGAGTTACAGCGTGTGTGTGTGTGTGTTACAGATAGACCTGGCAAAATATTACCCGACCCGTGGGTTTACCCGTACCCACTAAAAAAAACCAGGTACGGGTACACATATATGAGACCCACAGAAAATGGACCCGTACCCGAACCGACCCCTAATTTTTGTGTCAATTTTTGAGTTACCCAGGCTTACCCGAATATTATGCAATATAAATAGTCTTAGGGTTTTCTAACCCTTCTTTTCTCTTTCAACCTCTTCTAGCCTCCGCACTCTCTTTCTCTCTCTCTCACAGACCGTCCACTCCACAATAAGTCCACACGGCGGTCAGTCGATCATCACCACCCTCCACGGTCAAAGACTCCATGGGTCCACAAGATCGTAGATTCGAGCTTCCGCCGCCGTCTCTTTCCATCGTCGACCATATATCTGTGCCCCTTAGACCACAATCGGAGTTCGCATGACCACTGCCACTATCAATCTACTTCCACCGACACCGCCAACGTCGACCGCCATAATCACCTCCGTCGTCATTACCGAGTGCTTTGAACAACTCCACCGGCCACTTTGACTTTTTTTGTCACCTTAACACCATCTACTTTTATCGACATCCTATGATTAGTCTAATGGCTTGATGCTACTGTTAAACTAATTAGGTTTTGTTATAATTTCATCAAGCCATTTAACTAATTAGACCTTGACACTTTGTTTACAGATTTGCGTTAGTTTAATACTGATGCTATGAATAATTTTGTGACGTTTTTGTAATTTGTATATAATTGTCATTTTGTTTGGTGGTTTCATAGAAGTTGGATTGTTTTGTTCGATATATGTATGTGTTATTTGGATCTGTTGTGTTTGTATTTTGTGTTGATTATGTTATTGGTTTTTTGTTTATTTTGGAGGGTTCAAAACTGATTTGTAAATTTATCTTGAAGGGAAAAAAAAACTTTTAACAACAAACAATATGTTATTTGTCAAAAAGAAGGAGAAATTAAAAAATATGTCAATAACTTTTGTCATAATTAGTCACTACATAAAATCTGGTAAAAAAGGTAACAGAATTATAAATTTACGTTTACTCGCGGATTTACCCGGTTTGTCTGGGTAGGGTACGGGTGCATGAAAGGGCTACCCGTAAAAATTCGGGTAATTTTTCCCCGATCCGTTTTTACCCATATCTGACCGGGTATTACCTGTACCAGGCGGGTTTACCCGTTTACCAGGTCTAGTTACAGATGTGTTGTTGTGTGAGTGATTGTGTGTAATTTTAGCATAGGATTGAGTTAATGTGTGTGTTTAAGGTGTAGGTAGGTATGTATATGTGTAGCACTGTGTGTGCGTGTGAGAATTGGAAGTGGGTGCCTCGGCAGAATGAAGAAGATGAAGTGTGTGAGAGTGTTTAGGTGAAATAGTGTGTGTGCTCGATTTGAATAGTAAGTATTACTATCGCTAAAGTTAGAAAATTAATTAGACAATTTTTATCCAAATTTTTATAAATAGTTAGGATCATAATTTGAGAAAGTCTAAAACAAGAACCCCAATGTTTTTATGAGATGTACGCAGTGGAAGATTTTAGAATTTTTCGATACCCATGAAAGCTGCTAAATTATGGTATCGATTAAATTTTTTTTGAATTATTTGACATACCAAACCAAGTTATTTTAATCTAAAAATTCTAGGAAAACCTTAATTTAATGAGATGTTTCATTATCTACAATGTCATGCCATTCCAAGGTCGATAGGTATTTTTAGCGAAATCGGCTTCTGAGCACTTGGTTTGCACGCCGGTTCCAGATTTTCAGACGAAAATTTCTTAAAATACTTTTAAACCCAAAAATAACTTCAGAATACTCAAAAGAGTATCTTGATGTGTTTTTAAGATTTTTCCGGTGCCAAGAACCCCAGGGGGTATTTTGGTAATTTGCCATCCCCGATGGAGTATTCTGGTAATTTTACCTATAAATGGTATTTTTGAGTAAATTCACATACAATAAGGTTATTTTAGCAATTTACTCACGGAAAGGCCGTTTTGGTGATTTAAGTTTGAGAGGGGTATTTTGGTAATTTTACGTACCCGGTGAGGGGATCGTTCCTGGAGTATGTCTGAGTAAGTATTGAAATTATAATATCATAGTGTAGACTGTATACTAACGATTGGATTGCTCCGTTTAGGTTAAAGCAATAAACTTCCGGTCAGATAGGTAGCTTCGGATCCAGGTGAGGGTTTCTATCTGAACCCTGGGTAAGGACTTCTGTCTGAACCCTTACTTTGATGATTCGTAGTCCTAAGTAGTGATATCAGCATGTTATTAAAAAGAAAACCCCAACATTGAACCTGAACCGGTTATTTGGAAATCTTATCGATACTCTCATATTATTGCATGTTGCGCAAATTTCACAGTTGTTTCTATTCTTTCTTCTGGATTCTTGTGCCTAAATTCAAAATTGTTATTCGTGCTTAATCGTCATTAAAACCTGAATTGATTTCGGTTATTTGAGTTCATGTTAATGCTCATTGTTATTGTTGTTTTTGTGATGACTTGGGAGTCTGCACTGAGGCGGGGCATTATAAGGCTAGTTTGAATCCTGCGTGGAATGCAGTCTAGTACCTAAATGGACTAGTATTCGCACATCATGCATGTATACGTCATTTTGTGCATTGCATGAACAACATTGCATAATTTCTTTGCCTGAATGGCATCGCATCGGCCCAGAATCAACATCTTTAAATGGTTTATGCTTGTTTGAAATCCCTCCCCAGATTTCTGTTGAACTCATTTTAAAATCTTTTGAAAAAGGGCTAATTACAGCTATGTGCTTGAGGTTAAGGTGAAATTACAGTTAAGGACAATAAGTTTCAAAATGTAACACTCTTGTCCATCCGTTAGGGTTTTGTCCAAAAAGTGTACGTTTTTTATGATGTCATCATTATGTATTTTTAAAATGACAATACTACCCTTGTACTGTATATTTTTAAATTAAGATTTCAAACCCTAATTTGAAAATTAGGGTTTTAAAAAACCCTAATTCAAGACCACTCATATTTCCGAATGATGATGGAATTTGACCCGTGAGATTATTATGTGACATGTTGAGAAGTAAGAGGTCTATAAGTTTCCCAATAGATATCAGAATCCCACCTGTGAATCTATTGTATGAAAAATCTATGGTTGTGAAGATGAATAGGATTCTCTTCAGTACAGTGTCAGGCATTTTGATGGTCAATGTCACGGAGTATGATTCTAAATAATAGTCTCCTCCCATTTACTTCATTCCTACATTCTTCTCATCTCTGGTCATCATCATAGCTCTGAAGTTAATAATGTATTCTGCCGACAACTCACCAATAAAGCTGTTGTAGGAAAGGTCAATAATTCGTAACTCCGGGAAGGGACTTTTAGCGTGGGAGCTACCAATTGAACCATGTAATTTGTTAGACCTCAAGACAAGAACCTATAGGCTTGGAAGTGATTCTAACCAAGAAGGAAATATTCCATTTAGCTTATTATTTTCAAGATTTAGAACTTTCAGGAATCTACAATTGGCTGCGACGCTGCTACGGGGTTGGGCAAGGAAGGGGGTTGCGACAGGATTGGGAGAGGAAGGGGGTTGATGGCGGCGTGGTCTGACGGAGGTGGCTGCCAAAGGGATGGGGACTAGGGAGGGTGGCAGCAAAGTGGGTGGGGAAGGGTGGGGGAAGAGAGAGAGAGTAAACTTCAGATTAAAAATTAGGGTTTTATTTTCTAATTTTCTTTTTTAAAAAGAGGTAATGGCATTTTAAAAAAATTAACTTTCCAACATAAGGGCAATAAAGTCATTTTGTTAAAACCGTTAGGTTTTTTAAGATTTTGTTTAGTCACCGGATATAAGTGTAATTTGTCCAAACTATTGTCATTGCCTGTAATTATACCCTAATCTAAGGGACACTGCTGTAATTAGCCCTTTGAAAAACCATCATCGTATTTTGGAATGATAGCTTTGAAAATGATCTTTAATGGTTGCTTTGGAATCTGTCGTGATTGCTAGTGTTTACTTTAGGTATATACTTATGATTGATTTTGATCATTTTGGAAACCTTCAAACTGTTTAGATCAATTGAAATATTTTTGAAAAGTATCATCGGATGAACTCTTTTGAATCATTTTGTAATTCCTTCGGGTGTCCTTGTACGACCTTATTGAGCTCTCAAAAGTTCACCCTTCGTTTGATTCCCTTCTGTAGGTAATGATCAGCTGTAGCATGCTCAAGGATGGGTTTAGAGTCTGTGTGAGATTCCGGTGAGCCCATCACTACTGTATAGTGAGACCCCTGCGTGGATCAGGACTGTCAACTCGTGTTATAGAAGTTCAAGGTTGTAAAGAACCTAGATTTTAATAGTTTAAGTTTGAGCAGTTTTGTAATCTTGCATTTTGAAGAATTTGAGTTGATGTCAGATTAGATGCTTTGAAGTATGTGTTAGTAAACATGATTTGATAGGTTTGCTGTGATGTGGTAGGTTAACGTTCCGCTAGTTCGAGGGATGGAGCTTCAGATTTTCAGGATGTTACAGTTGGTATCGGAGCAGTTCGGTCTTATGGTATTAAGAGTAACGGCATATGATTTTGTAGGCATGGAACCATAGAGTATAGGTAACACGATTCTATAGAACCGTATTGCGGTTAATAAGAGTGGGGTATAGTAGTGGTAGAGTTAAGAAGTCTGCCTTTAGCTTGTAAATGTGTTGTTCTTTAGACACATGCTAGTATAACTCTGATAACTGTTAATTGTATTAGTATGGCCGCACTTATATCACTGGCAATGGAGATAATACGGAAGGCCATGAGATTCCCTATGGATGAGATTCCAATAGGTTTGTATAAGATGAGCAAGGATCATTTCTCGGCAATGGAAGGACCTGATAAACAATCTTTAGATTGGGAAATATGCTACATGGAGGTTTTATGATTGTATAGAGTTACCTCGACCTAATATGGAGGAACAGTAGAATCCAGAACCGATGGTTGCGATTCTAAACACTATGAACTAGATTTTGATTGTGATGGCACAGAATCTGGCCAACCAATAATGAGGAGTACCGAATCCGGTTTAATCATAACCACGACCTCATAATGAGAGTAACTTGAGTGAATTTAACAAACAAAATGCAATTAGCTTTAGGGGTCATCGGACCCTATGGAGGTAGAGAGTTAAATTAACAAAATGGAGGAAATTTTGAGCAATTGATTGTAGTGAGAGACAAAAGATTGAACTTGTGATCTATAAACTAAGAGCTGAGGCAGATCAGTGGCGGAAATGGTAGCAAAGAGTCTAACTCATCAGCGATTGATTAATACCATTTAGGAACAGTTTAGGGAATTATTTTTTCAACCAGTATTTTTATGAGATTTTATGAATAGACGTTAACGGAATTTTCCAATATGATGCAAGCAGAGTAGGAATCGATAGAAAATTTTGAATTGAGGATTTCGTCGTCTCGCTAGATTTGCAGTAAGGATGTTAAAACGGAGGTAGGTAGATGCCAGAAGTTTGAGTGGGGGCTTAGGCCTGGACTAAGATATGGAATGATCTCAGCTCGATTGATGAGCTATATTGAATGTCTTTACTTGGCATGTGTTTTGGAGCAGTCTGAGTCTGATAATAAAAGAAGGTATGAGCAAATAGAGGGTGGACAGGAGAAAGATAGGCAAGAGTTTTTCCCAGGGCAGATTTGTAAGAGCTGAAAGGTGTCAGCAATTTTTATAATCGGCATCGCAGGGTGCCCAAAGCCCAGGGTAGGGCAAAATCATGGATTTAGGCCTACATCGGCTCAGGGTAGACCTTGACAGAGTTCTGGAATTCAATCGGGGCATGATATGAGATTTAAAGGAGCGCAGGGTGTAGGCGTTTGATCAGCTCAGAGTACTAGATTTGGACCGTTGCAGGATTTAGGAGTTCGACTTACATAGGGTACTGGTCAGGGTGGCGGTTCAGCTTTTTTGGCCACCCCATGTATCATGTGCGGGAGGTATCATGGGGGTAGGCCATGCTACAGATTTACCAGTGGGTGTTTTAAGTGTGGCATTGTGGAGCATTGGGTTCGAGACTGTCCGGTTATTAGAAATAGTCAGTCAACTTTCTGTCCCACACTAATAGCTAGTGCATCGACAAGTAGTGTTCCTCGTCAGGGAAGAGGACAAGGTCGCAGGGCCAGACCCAGCAGTCTCAAGTCCAGTAGGGGTAGAGGCCCAAATCATTAGCTAGACTTTATTCAATGTCTGTTCAAGATGTTGTTACCTCTGATGACGTGGTGTTGGTACACTACGGGTTAACCCATTAGATGCTTGTATATTGTTTAATTATGGAGTATCCCTTACTTTTACATAGCGATTAAGGGTGAAAATCCATCCTTAGGAACTGATCTTGAGATAGGCACTCCGTTAGGAGAGTGTTTGACTATCTTACGGTTCTCTGTGACTATACTATCCATGTTGGGGGGATATAGATCTTCCTGTGGATCTCATCCCATTTGTTTTCAGGATTTTGATATCATACTATTTATGGGGGTAGTTATCATCTTATCTACATCCGTGGATTGTCAAGGGAAACCTTAGTAGTATTTGGAAGGTTCATAAGGAGGGAGTAGTAGTTAAGTTAGTGATTTGATTTATGAGTAAGAAGGATGCTTTTCGGAGAACTGGTGTCAAGACTACAAGTTTGGTTTGAGATTACGACAAGAAGTTTGGAATTATACTCTGTCATCTCATTTTTTCCTTGGCATATTTAACTCAAGTGCGACTTAATTGAATGCCAACTTACTCTAAGACGTCAGAGAAGATGTCATTCATATTGAGTCATCTTATCCCTTTTTCAGGATATTAATTTGTTTTTTCTTTCGAATCTATTTGGACTTGATGGGATAGTATCTGGTCCACTGGCCATGAGAAAGCTACAAATTCCATTAAGGACCAGTAACTCTTACTGATTGTAATTGCTTCGAGTCATTGGGTTGACTTTGCTTCGTCAGACCTACACCATTGATCATGTAATCGCATTTTTTTTGGAATGTCATAAAAGTGTATCGTAAATCTCGAGAGTCAATAGGTATGATTTTGTTAAAGATTTTTTCGTTTTGATTGCCTGAATGTGATTATTGTTATCAATTGGTCCCTAAATGTTTGATTGAGATCATTGTTTGTTGTGATTTACGTTAGATGCTTTGCTGCATAACCATCACTGTTTCTCTGTGATTGGTGTTTGTTCAATATGTGTTGGTATGTTCCAGAATGGTAACATGTCATTGTTGCTGCTTCTAGCTAATCTGATTATCAAAAAATTGTTGGGCTTTGTTCTCAAACGATTTTGGAAACTGACAATATGTTGTGCACGTGTATCTTTACCTCGTTTAGGATTGCATAACTTCACCTACCTTAATATGACATTATGTATACTCTTGAGTCTTGGATAATCAGTAGGTGAGCCTCGGATAATCGGTGAGTGAGATTAGACTCTGAGAACGTGGATCAGATTTGGATAATCTATTTGATGTTCTGACATAAGGTTGAGATTATGGTCAAACACGCAATAGTAAGCCCCATGTTACTTGCTTTTAGAACCGAAAGATTTTAGACATTTAACTGAAATAGATGATTGAAGGATAAGGCTATAAGATTTTGTAAATAATGTGACTTTGAATCGAAAGTGATGTGAAATCTTAGAGCCTTACACTCTAGTGAAATGCAATACATAGGTATGCAGAATCATATTTTGTACTATGTTAAGGTAACACGTCTCATGGTGATGAATTCGATAACAACTTGGAGTCGTTTGATGTGAGGTATTAGAGTGGGCAGCGGAAGCCTAGTTGCTAAAGTTTTTCTGTCTTTGGTGAGATGTAAGTGCTTATAGGAATTGGTTACCCCACCAATGTTGTTTTGGTAGACTGCAAGTCATGTGTAACCATCGCTTAGTATTCCAGTATGCCTTGAGCTTAAAGTTAAACTTGTCATCGTTAAGTAGATTGTGTAAATGATATAGCCCCTGGTATAGTATCAGTATGATGTAGTGGAAGCCTGTCGTATTAGAGTTTGATTTAATTCATTTAATATGTGTTGAATTCGAAGCGGTGTAGATTTAGTTCAGTGAGTTTTATATTAGCGAAGTTATTGTTCAAAAAGTTCTGGAACAGTTAGAGCGATGGGATGACCTGACAGGTTTGAGTGACGTATTACGATTTGAAATTTAATTGTTACGTACGGGTATTCGTAGAAATGAATTTGGGCGTGAAGGTCAGGGGTGGCTCAGCTACTATATGATAGTTGTCAGAGTTACGCAGTATAAGCGCAGTGCCTAGACGTTACAAATGATTAAAAATTCGAGATCAAATTTTGAGAACTAAATTTTTATAAGTTGGGGAGAATGTAATATCCTGCATATTTGGAGCGATTTAAAATAACTATCAGAGACCAAAAAAATTAACGGGCATTCAGTTTGAGCAATGCTCGGGTATTAGTTAGGTATGAGAGCTTAAAACCAATTTGGGACAAAAATATAATTTTGAAAACTTTTGGGGTCATATTGTAATTTTGGAAACATTTGGGGGACTAAACTGTAAATTATAGTTTTAGTGATGAATAAAATGAGTGATAGTATATATTTTTAGTGATGTCTAATTAAATTAATAAAGGTTAGAATAATTTTGGGGCTTAAATGTAATTACACAAAGTTTGGGGTCATTTTGTAAATATGAAAACTTTGAGGGCTATTTCTGCAATTTTGAAATTCAGTATCTACGTGTCAATTTTAGAGAAAACTCTCTGAATTTGTTGCCATCTCCTACTCTTGTATGTGCTGACTAACGAAATATAATCATAAACTAATGGATTAGATAGAAACAGAGGGCTTCGGAAAGTAGAAAAAATCAGAGAGACAGAGAGAAAAGGGGGGAGATGGAAGAATTTTGAAGGGTAATCCTTCTACCCATTACACTATGTGCAATTTGGTGTGTGTTCGTGCAATTCTGTGTGTGCATCGTGTGTTTATATAAGTGTGTTTGCAGTGAAGGGTGTGCGATCTTTGGGGAATTATGAGTGTGTAAGTGTAGGTGTAGTGTGTGGGAGTTTTCACTGTGAGTGGGGGGTGAACTGAGTGTGTTCTGGGGCTGTAATAGTGTGTATGCAGTGTTGCATGTGTTGCTCTGTGTGTGTGTGTGTTCAGGTGTGTGAGTTGTGGTGAAATTGTGTTATATAATGTGCATATATGGGTTTAGAAGGGAAATGGGAGGAGTTTTAGTGTGGTTTTGAGACTTTATACGTGTTTATACGTGAAGTGTGTTGTGTGACTGTGCAGTGCGTGTTCTTGAGTGACAGTGTGTGTGTGTGTGTGTGTGTGTGTGTGTGTGTGTATTACGGGTGTGTGGAGGTGTGTGTGTGTGTGTGTGTGTGTATGTTACGGGTGTGTGGGTGTGTGGGTGTGTGGGTGTGTGGGAGTGTGGGAGTGTGAGTGATTTTTGTAATTTGAGTATATGATTGTGTTAATGTGTGTGTTTTAAACATTAAAGTGTGTGTTTAAGGTGTAGGTAGGCATGTATGTGTAGCAGTGTGTGTGCGTGTGAGAATTGGAAGTGGGTGCCTCGGCAAAATGAAGAAGATGAAGTGAGTGTGTGTGTGTGTGTGTGGTGAAATAGTGTGTGTGTTCGATTTGAATAGTAAGTGTTATTGTCGACAAAGGTAGAAAATTAATTAGGCAGTTTTAATCCAAATTTTTATAAATAGTTAGAGTCATAATTTGACAAAGTCCAAAACAGTAACCCTCAATGTTTTTATGAGATGTTTTTCGGTGTCCACAAAAGATGCTAAATTAGGGTATCGATTAAAGAAAATTCTTAAATTATTTGACATGCCAAACCAAGTTACGTTAATCTGAAAATTTTAGGAAAACCTTAATTTATTGAGATGTTTTATTATATAAAATTTCGTGCCATTCCAAGGCAAATAGGAATTTTTAGTGAAACCAGTTTCTGAGCGCTCGGTCCAGACGCCGGTTCTGAATTTTCAGGCAAAAATTTCTTAAAATAATTTTTAACCCAAAAATGACTTCATAATTCTCAAATAGCATTTTGATGTATTTTTTAGATTATTCCGGTGCCGAGAACCCTAGGGCGTATTTTGGTGATTTGACCTATAAAAGGTATTTTTGAGAAAATTCACATAAAGTAAGGTTATATTGGCGATTTAACTCACGTGAAGGCTGTTTTGGTAATTTAAGTTCGAGAGAGGCATTTTGATAATTTTATGTACCCGGTTAGGGGGTCATTCTAGGAGTATGCATGAGTCAGTATTGAATTTATAATATCATAGTGTTGACTGTATACTAATAATTGGATTGCTTTGTTTAGGTTAAAGCAACATACTTTCCGGTTAGATAGCATAGTTTCGAATCCAAGTGAGGGTTACTATTTGAACCCTGTGTAAAGACTTCTATCCGAACCCTTACTTTGATGACTCGTACTCGTAAGTATTCTTTGATTTACTTATGGCTAATGTTGAACACTTAATTATGTATTGATATCAGCATGTTATTACCAAGAAAACCCAAACATTGAACTTGAATCAGTTATTTGGAAATCTCATCGATGCTCGCCTGTTATTGTATGCTTGGCAAATTCCACAGTTGTTTGTATTGTTTCTTCTGGATTCTTGTGTCTAAATTCGATAACTATTCATATTCGTGCTTAATCGTCATTGAAACCCAAATTGATTTTGGTTATTTGAGTTCATGTTAATGCTTATTATTGTTGTTGTTTTTATGGTGACCAGGGGGTCTGTACTGAGGCATGCGCTATAAGGCTGGCTTGAATCCTGCGCGGAATGCAGGCTAGTACCTTAATGGACTAGTATTCGCACATCATGCATGTGTACACCATATTGTGCATTGCCTGAACGACATTGCATAAATGCTTTGCCTGAATGGCATCGCATCTGCCCAGAATCAACATCTTTAAATTGGTTTACATTATATCTTATAGTGATTGTTTCGGAAATGATTGGGAAAGATTGTATTAAACCATTTGTGTTTGTTTGAAATCCCTCCCCATATTGATGTTGAACTCGTTTTAAAATTCTTTGGAAAACCATCATTGTAGTTTGGAATGATAACTTTGAAAATGATCTGTAATAGTTGTATGCGAACCTGTCATGATTGTTAGTGTTTATTTTGGGTATCTACTTATGATTGTTCATTTTGGAAACCATCATACTAATTAGATCGTTTGAAATATTTTTGAAAAACATCATCCGATGGACTCTTTTGAATCGTTTTGTAATTCCTTCAGGTGTCCTTATACGACCTTACTGAGCTCTCGAAAGCTCACCTTTCGTTTGATTCCCTTTTTTAGGTAATGATCAGCTGTATCATGCTCGGGGATGGGTTTAGAGTCTGTGTGAGATTCCGATGAGCTCATCACTACTGTATAATAAGACCTCTGCGTGGGTCAGTACTGTCAACTCGTACTATAGAAGTTCGAGGTTGTAATGAACTTAGGTTTTAATAGTTTAAGTTTGAGCAGTTTTGTAATTGTGCATTTTGAAGAATTTGAGTTGATGTCGGATTAGATGCTTTGAAGTATATGTTAGTAAACAGGATTTGACAAGTTTGCTGTGACGTGGTATGTTAATGTTCTTGTAGTTCGGGCCGATGAAGCTCCGAATTTCCAGGATGTTATACTAATCAAACTAATTACACCCTAATTGCCCTGATAAATCCTAAATAAACCCTAATTAAACTATTTAAACCCTAATTAAATCCTAATTAGCGCTCAAAAAAACCCTAACTAAACCCTAATGAGTCCTGAATAGCCCTGTTTACCCTAATACTTTTCTAATTAACCCTAATTATCCTAAATACAACTCAACCCTAACTATATAAATAAACCCCATCACAATCACAATATGACAATATCAACTCCACTAATGAACTCCATATTCCACTGAAAAACGTGAGTCGGCTTCTCGCATTATGAAAATTCGTTGTTATTTTGTGGAGTCCATTGACAATGAGTTGGTTACAACTCATTGTCAATGAATTTTAAAGTGAATCATTTTGGTTATGGTATATTCTTGCAAATTAACCTAATGATTCTATCTTTCCGAAATTTTGATATTTTGGTAAGATTGTTGCATATGTTACCAATTTTTAAATGCATGCATGCATAAAACCCTTAGTTCCCGTTCAAAAGTACTCATTACAAAGTAATGCTTTGTAATGAGCTTTTGGATGTCCAGTTTGGACAATTTCGAAAATCTAAGTATTTATAAAATAGTGTATCGACTCATGCTCTGTGTTCTATGTCGTGGATTTTGGTACACGTTCTCCAGTATTTCTCAGGGTGCATACATATCTGGTGTTCTAACATCCGTTACATCTTGCAAGAGCAAGATTAGATGGATGTTAGAACACCTAATAGAGGTCGTGTACTTAGAGAAATACAGAGAGGTGCTGCCTAATTTTTCGTAGACATAGGACTAAGCATGAGTTGGTAACTGTTTTATAGACATGTACTTTTTTTTAATGGGATAGAGTCACTACCTATTAGAGAATGAAGATGGTATAAACATTTTGTAACATGCATGCATTATTTTCATATCGACCCTACCAATTATTGAATTTAATTTAAGGTGCTATATAGTGAAGTCAGTCATCATGTTGGTCGATCGAAATCATGTCTAACATTCATGAGAAATTGATGATGATTCTATCATTACCCCGACTAAAAACTCATCTATGTAGAAATTAAACAAACAACACCAAAAAAATGGAAAAAAAGAAGAACAAGGGTCTAATCAAGTTCAAAGCAACCATTCCCTAAGATTCTAGGAGTACCAATTTCTTGTGTTCTTGACAGATAAATTCTGGAAGAATGATTGACACACAAACACAACACACTTTTAAGATTGCTATGTGTAAAAACAAAGATGCTATAAGCAATAACCCTAACTGTGATTCTTAACTTATCAAGAAAAAATAAATGAAGCATTACCCATTTCTGCATTTCACTACAAGAAAAAAGGCTTTTAGCGACGGGGAAATCCGTCGCTAAAAGCCTAAAATCCGTCGCTAAACCAATCAGCAACGGATTCACCGTCGCTAAAAGTCCCTCGTATAAAAGCCCGTCACTAATAGTTTAGCGACAAAATTTTGAAATCCGTCGCTAAATATGTAATTTTTTGCGACGGATTTATTTTTAATTAGCGACGGAATATCCGTCGCTAATTATATTTTTAGTATTTTAATTTATTTTCTTTTTTGTCAAATTAGCGACGGAATAATGTTTTAGCGACGAAATATTCCATCGCTAAATAAGCTTTTTAGCGACGGAATATTTTGTCGCTAATTAACTGATAGTAGGAATACTTTTAGCGACGGAATTAATCCGTCGCCAAAAGTCAAAATTTTTTTATTTATTTCTCAATTACCAAAACATGTAATACAATTTTCATTTTTCAACAACAGCGCACAATAATCAATACAGAAAGAAATATATATAATCAATTATAAAAAATGTTTCAATATAAAAAAGACTCATATGTACAAGCCGGGAACCAGATACAGCCGGTTAGGGGAGGGGAGAAGAGTACAAGCCGGGCGCGGAGGGCCGGGGGGGGGAAGCTAGGAACGGGCACGAGAAGGGGCTCATCAGGGGTCGCCGAGTCCCGGATCTAGATCCTGCGGATCCGTGGCCGGCTCGGCATGTCCAGCAGTTCCCTGCTCCCTGATCATCCTCACCACCACTGTAGCAATGCGCTGGATCTCCTTGTCGTCCAACTGATGCTGACGAGCCAGTGTCTGTGGACGGGTAGCAGGGGGTGAGGACGCTCCTATCACGGCTCGAGCAGTGGTGCTAGGCAGGCCGCGTATGTGGCCTTTCGGCCGATTCATGACCTCCGGCGTATCCAACCATCGCTTCAACCCCCCAGTACTCGCAGCCGTACTAGTGGACGCTGATGGTTGTCCGGATTGCTGCTCGGACCCCCTTAGTTGTTCATACGACGCCTGCAAAAATAGTGGTTTCACGATATGTTAGGGCATTAATTGATGAAACGGACATTGAGGATAGAAAGACAAAACATTAACAACTTAAACAAATTGACTCACATCGATCCGCCGGGCAATATCTGAAATATAGTCGCCCGCCCGGTGCGCCTCGTCCTTGTCCTTCTTCCACACGTGCGTCTGACTATAGGTCAGAGCTATGACCTCATCCTCCTTCGGATCCGGGTGCTCGACCGCGTTCATGTGTCGGACGATGTCGTGTGGCACCGACCCCCCGTGTGCGTCGGATCTCTGTTCTATCTGTTCTCGGCCTCACTCTTACTCTTGGCATCCCAGCATGGATCCGTAGCCCACCGATATATCATCTCCCCCAATACACGGTGAGATATCCAATGTGGGGGATATCTCATCATCTCCGTCATCGGGGCACCCTCGGGCAGCAGCTTCTTTGCCCAGTCCCGTGCGTCGTGGAGCCATCGACGGTAATTCTTGCCGATGTAGGCAAAGAAGGCCTGCTGCCCCAGTGCCTGCTGCTGAGGCGTGTCAATCGTAAACCCCTCATGTAAGGTATTCAATAACACAAATTATGACCAGAAAACAAAATGTAATTAAACATTTACTAACGCTGAAAAAAATACTTCACCGTACCAGCCACTCCTCCCATAGGGCTTCCCTCGCAGCGGCATCCCAGTCCTTCCAGTACAGGCGTGACTCGAAGAATCGGCCCTTCACAAGAACGCCGATCTTCTTCCTCGCCAGATTCTCCAGGATCCTGCCAAAGAAGTAAATAAATAAATGAATACAGTTCAAATATAAATTAACACCCCAAAATTTTAAACATAAGGCATGAGGTGATATTTTTAGTACTTATAGGCCCTCCTGCGTGAGCGTAACTCTCTGTTTACGCTGGGGGTCGATGCGTACCCCGCGTGTCGGACCATGGCCTCGTCGAGATCCTACAACACACAGACATTAATACAGTTCAAATATACTTTAAATATAAGGCTAGCGAAAATGTACTGAAACTATACCTGAGGTAGAACCCACGAAAGATGGAGAATGCATGCGCGTGTGGGATGAATCTGTGTCGGGCTGGGGATGGAGCTGGGGATGGGGCCCATCTGCTGTCCGCGATCACTCTGTGCCTCGTCATCAGTAGGCAATGATGAGGTGGGACCCACCGGGGAGGAAGCAGCTCGGCATCCAGCCCGGCCACGAATAGTCCGTATCCTATCCATATCTGACTTCATATAGATAAATTACAAAGACATTAACACGTTAAAAACAATAATTTGACATAAATCATCATCGGCATTATATATATATATATATATATATATATATACACACATATA
Organism: Escallonia rubra; assembly: GCA_033065855.1. Taxonomy (NCBI): domain Eukaryota; kingdom Viridiplantae; phylum Streptophyta; class Magnoliopsida; order Escalloniales; family Escalloniaceae; genus Escallonia; species Escallonia rubra. The sequence goes on along the minus strand of JAVXUO010002329.1, from coordinate 10,447 downwards.
TGAACGGATGTGCAAAAAACACATCAATAAACACCAAGTTCTAAAATGTTACTACATTTTTCCTGTGATGTTACAACATTACAAGTCAATCATTTTCAGTTTGCGAATCATCTTCATCACTTTCCTCGTCGCCCTCTTCTTCGTGGGACTCGTCGTCCTCTTCATCTTCTAATTCATCATCTTCATCAGTAGACTCGGTCACATCATCTCTAACACTTTCCACGTCTTCCGCGTCATCATCTACATCATCTATGACTTCTTCTCCTACAAGAAGTGTTGTTGGAAGAGGAAGATCGTCCTCCTCGTTATTGACCTCAACAGGGAACAAGACACGTGGTTGGTCGGCTTGAAAGGAGTCTGATGAGCCCCCTCGTTTGGCAGTTGTGGACTGTCGTAACCCCAGTCAACATTAGCATGCCCAGCATCCATAATCATATCTCGGTAATCATATCGTGCCTCCTACCTAACTTCAGTTTGACTAGCCGGGTTGGACGACAATACTATCGTTTCCCCGTGCTGCGTCCACCTTATGTATCCACCCATAAAACCGTACCGACGAAGATGTCATTTTACTTCAATTCTTTTTCAAAACACTATTTTATAAAACAGTCAAAACACTGTTTTATAAACAATTAGCTTTTCCAAATTGTCCAAACTGGACATCCAAAGGCTCATTACAAAACATTACTTTGTAATGAGTACCTTTGAATGGGAACTAAGGGTTTCTATGCATACATGCGTTCAGAAATTGATAACATATGCAAGAATCTTTCCAAAATATCAAAACAGCAGAAATATCGTTACATATGTTACCAATTCCACATTAAATAGAATTCATTGGCAACGAGTTGAACCATCTCGTTGCCAATGGACTTCTCAAAACAACAACTAATATAAAGAAGGCAGGGTTTGTAAACTTAACAACGAGTAATTGAACCATCTCTGGGCAACATGGAGTAATTATGGGATATACAAAGGCTAATTTGGGCTACCTAGGTTATTAGGGTTAATTATGAGTATTAATTATAGCTAATTAGGGTTGATTAGGACTAATTAGGGTTATTTAGTCCTAATTAGGGTTTAATTGTGCCGAGTAGTGCTGATTAGTCCTAATTATGGCTAATTAAGCTTAATTTGGTTATGTTAGGGCTAATTAATGTTAATGAGGGCTAGTTTCAGATAATTATAGCTAATTAGGGTTGATTAGAACTAATTAGGATTATGTAGTCCTAATTAGGGTTTAATTGTGTCGAGTAGTGCTGATTAGTCCTAATTATGGCTAATTAGGCTTAATTGGGTTATGTTAGGGATAATTAATGTTAATGAGGGTTAGTTTCAGATAATTATAGCTAATTAGGGTTGATTAGGACTAATTAGGGTTATTTAGTCCTAGTTAGGGTTTAATTGTGCCGAGTAGTGCTGATTAGTCCTAATTAGGGCTAATTAGGCTTAATTGGGTTATGTTAAGGGTAATTAATGTTAATGGGGGCTAGTTTCAGATAATTATAGCTAGTTAGGGTTGATTAGGACTAATTAGGCACTACAAGAAAAGAGGGAATTAGCGACGGACTAAATTCCGTCGCTAAAAGTCATTTCAGAGACGGAAATAACCGTCGGTAAAAGTCCGTCGGTAAAACTATTTAACGACGGAATAATTCCGTCGGTAAAAACACCCGTCGGTGAAAGTAGGGTTTTCCCGACGGACTTTAACCGACGGGTGTGTTCCGTCGGTAAAGGACTTAAAAATATCAGATCCCCCTTTCTTTTCTTTCTTCCGTTGCTCTCTCTCTCTTTCTTTCTCCCGTTGCTCTCTCTCTCTCTCTCTCTCTCTCTCTCTCCCTCTCTCTCTCTCCCTCTCTCTCTCACCGGCGATAGAGCCTGCCACCGCCACTGCCGCCCATCTTCAAAACTGAAGGACCGCCGCCACCACTGCCGCGCTGCCACCACTGTCGCGCCGCCACCACTACCGATCTGCCACCACTATCGCGCCGCCACCACTGCCGGTGAAGGTCTTCTGGTTTGCTTCCCGTGTCCTGTCATTAATTTCTCTTTGGTTTTTATTAACATGTAAGTGGCTTTCGAGGAGTTAAGTGCGTGTTTTGTAGGTGTAGTGTGTGTTCGTGACTCTCTCTGTGTGTGTTCTTGATGGTGTGTGTATTATAGGTGTGTAAATGTGTTAAATTGAGTGTTTAAGTGTATGTTATAGTGAGTTAGAATGGTGTAATGAGGTTTCTATGATTTAAAGTGGGTTGGAAGTGAGGTAATGTGTGGTTTGTGAAGTGGGTGTGGGATGAACATCTCGGCTGAAGGTAGAAGGAGATGTGTGTGCATTTAGGTGAAATACTAGGTGTGCTTAATCTGAATAGTAAAGGTAATGGTCACTAAAGGTTAAAATTAAATTAGGCAGTTTTCAATGATTTTTTATAAATATCTAGGATCAGAATTGGACAAAGTGCAAAACTATAACCCCCAATAGTTTTACGAGATGTAGGCTCCGGAATGTTTTCAGAATTTTCGGTGTCCGTAAGGGGTGCTAAATTATGGCATCGATTAATCAAAGTTAACAAATTATTTAACCTAGTAAACTAAGTTATTTTAATCTGAAAATCTTATTTTACTGATATGATTCATATTCTAAAATTTCGTGCCATTCTGAGGCCAGTAGGTAGTTTTTTCGAAACTGACCTTTTAGCGCTCGGTCTGGACACTAGTTCGAGATTTATGGGCAATTTTTTTAAAAAATACTTTTTAGCCCAAAAATGACTTCAGGATACTTAAAATAGTATTTTCAGATATTTTGGAATTTTTCTGGTGCCGAAAACCCCAAGGACAATTTGATAATTTTACGCATCTAGTGAGGGGGTCATTCTGGGACTGTGCGTGAGTTAATAGTGAGTTATAATACAATATTGTATGCTACATTCTAATCTTTGAACTATTCCATTTAGGTTAAAACAAAGATTGTTTCGGGTAGGTTATCATAGATGCGAACCCTAAACCCTAAACCCTAAACCCCAAACCCCAATCCAACCGAACCCTAATTGAACCCCAAATTGAATGCCCTAATCCAACCGAACCCTAAATCGAACTAATTGAACCCTAAATTGAATGCCTCAAATCAACCGAACCCTAAATTGAATCAATAGAACCCCCTAATTGAACCCTAAATTGAAGTAATTGAACCCTAAATTGAATGCCCTAATTGAATCGAATCCTAAATTAAACTAATTGAACCCCTAATTAAACCCTAAATTGATTGCCCCAATCTAACCGAACCATAATTGAACCCCAAATTGAATGCCCTAATCCAACCGAACCCTAAATTGAACTAATTGAACCCTAAATTTAATGCCTCAAATCAACTGAACCTTAAATTGAATCAATAGAACCCCTTAATTGAACCGAACCCTAAATTGAACTAATTGAATCCTAAATTTAATGCCTCAAATCAACTGAACCCTAAATTGAATCAATAGAACCCCCTAATTGAACCCTAAATTGAAGTAATTGAACCCTAAATTGAATGCCCTAATACAATCGAACCCTAAATTGAAATAATTCAAGCGCATCGGATATGTGAATTTTGAACATTTTTTTCCCATTTGAACATTGATCATTTGTTTGATAATTTTAGGTTGTTAATTGTGCGTTTTAGAATTGTGATTATTGATCGATGATTTTAGGTTATTAGCTGTGTATTTGAAGTAATTGCGATTATGAATTGATGATTTTAGGTTGTTAATTAATGATTTTAGATTGTTAATTGTGCATTGAGCATTTGAGATATTGAGATTATTGACGGAGGATGGGACCCAATTGGATTGAATGTGTGATTTTTGTTAATTTTTATTGCATTGAGCATTTGAGAATTGAGAATTGAGATTGTTGACGGAGGATGGGACCCAATTGGATTGAGATACCTGTTAGTTAGCGCAGACACGGACACCACGTCTGATCGACGGTGTCCGACATTTAGAAAACAAATTAACGTATGCCGATGTGTCTGGAGGTGCGTGTCGGTGGGCGTCGGACACGTGTCCGGAGGCGTCGGGCACGTGTCCAAAGGCGTCGGACACGTGTCGGTATGTGTCGGACACGTATCGGACACCATATCGACACCCTATATGAGGTGTCGAAATTGAGGTTGTTGAATGTGCATTAAATTTAGGTTAGTTAGGTTAATGCGACATTTTTAGCATGCACCCCCTGGAATCTAATCGTGGCTCCAGCGCTGGCTATAATTAGCCCTAATTAGTCCTGATTAACAATATTTTAGTAAATCAATTAACCCTAATTAGCTCTAACGAGCCTAATTAGTTTTAATTAACCCTAAGAACCTGATGAAATTCAAATTAGCTGTAATTACCTCAAATTAGCCCAAATGAACCCAATTATGCGCATATTGATTGTAGTTAGCCTAATTAGTCATAATTTGCACTAACATAACCCAATTACGCCTAATTAGCGCTAGTTAGGACTAATCAACACTACTCGGCACCATCAAAACCCTAATTAGGACTAAATAACCCTAATTAGTCATAATCAACCCTAATTAGCTATAATTATTCGAAACTAGCCCTCATTAACATTAATTAGCTCTAACATAACCCAATTAAGCCTAATTAGCCCTAATTAGGACTAATCATCACTACTCGGCACAATTAGGACTAATTAGTCCTAATCAACCCTAATTAGCTATAATTATCCGAAACTAGCCCTCATTAACATTAATTAGCTCTAACATAACCCAATTAAGCCTAATTAGCCCTAATTAGGACTAATCATCACTACTCGGCACAATTAAACCCTAATTAGTCATAATCAACCCTAATTAGCTATAATTATCCGAAACTAGCCCTCATTAACATTAATTAGCCCTAACATAACCCAATTAAGCCTAATTAGCCCTAATTAGGACTAATCATCACTACTCGGCACAATTAAACCCTAATTAGTCATAATCAACCCTAATTAGCTATAATTATCCGAAACTAGCCCTCATTAACATTAATTAGCCCTAACATAACCCAATTAAGCCTAATTAGCCCTAATTAGGACTAATCATCACTACTCGGCACAATTAAACCCTAATTAGGACTACATAACTCTAATTAGTCCTAATCAACCCTAGTCAGCTATAATCATCCGAAACTATCCCTCATTAACATTAATTAGCCCTAACATAACCCAATTAAGCCCAATTAGCCCTAATTAGGACTAATCATCACTACTCGGCACAATTAAACCCTAATTAGGACTAAATAACCCTGATTAGTCCTAATCAACTCTAATCAGCTATAATTAATAATCGTGTCTTGTTCCCTAATAACCCAGTTAGCCCTAATTAGCCCTTGTACATCCCATAATTACTCCATGTTGCCCAGAGATGGTTCAATTACTCGTTGTTTACAAACCCTGCCTTCTTTATATTAATTGTTGTTTTGAGAAGTCCATTGGCAACGAGATGGTTCAACTCGTTGCCAACGAGTTCTATTTAATGTGGAATTGATAACATATGCAACGATCATTCTGCAGTTTTGATATTTCGGAAAGATTCTTGCATATCTTATCAATTTCTGAACACATGCATGCATAAAAACCCTTAGTTCCCGTTCAAAGGTACTCATTACAAAGTAATGCCTTGTAATGAGCCTTTGGATGTCCAGTTTGGACAGTTTGGAAAAGCTAATTGTTTATAAAACAGTATTTTGACTCATGCTTTATGTTCTATGTCGTGGATATTTGGTACACGTTCTCGTGTGTTTCTCCGGGTGCATACAGATCTGGTGTTCTAACATCCGTCAAACCTTCCTGAGCAAGGTTAGATGAATGTTAGAACACCTAATCGATGTGGTGTACTTGGAGAAATGCGGGGAGGTGCTGCCGAATTTTCCACAGACATCGGACTAAGCATGAGTTATTCACTGTTTTATAAACATGTGCTTTTCTGAATGGGATAGGACCACTACCTGTTCAAGAGTGGAGGGGAAATATGTAGACGTGTTGTAACATTCATGCATTGATATTTACATCGGCAATGCTTAATTACTGGTCATTATTGAAGGTGGTATACAGTACGATAATTCAGTCGTCATGTCAGTCGATCGAAGTTGGATGAAAAGGAAGAATGCTGAAGATTTTGAGTGTCGCGTTGACGAATTTCTCGACTTCGCTTATGCGCATCCTGCACATGTTGACCTTGATAAGATAAGGTGCCCGTGCGGTAGATGTGAGTTGTTGCACTGGAGAAAAAGAATTGAAGTAAAATGGCATCTTCGTCGGTACGGTTTTATGGGTGGATACACAAGGTGGACGCAGCACGGGGAAACGATAGTATTGTCGTCCAACCTGGCTAGTCAAACTGAAGTTAGGGAGGAGGCACGATATGATTTCCGAGATATGATTATGGATGTTGGGCATGCTAATGTTGACTGGGGTAACGACAGGCCACAACCGCCGAACGAGGGGGCTCATCAGTTTTATGAGTTGTTGAGAGCTGCGGAAGAGCCGCTGTGGGATGGAGCTCCGAAACACACACGGCTGTCTGCGGTTAGTAGGTTATTACAGTTGAAATCAGACCACGGGCTGAGTGAGAAAGGTTTTAACGAGTTTGTTACCTTCATCAAAGAAATACTGCCCGAAAGTGAAAAGCTACCGCCGTCGTACTATGACGCGAAGAAGATGATGAGGAAACTTGGGTTGAGCTACGACCGGATAGATGCGTGCAATAACGATTGTGTATTATTCTGGAAAGAGAATAAGGATTTGTCATTATGTCCAGTGTGTGATCATTCGAGGTACAAACCGGACAAAGGGAAGAAGAAAAACATTGCATGGAAGATATTGCGATATTTCCCGGTCACACCACGGCTTCAGAGAATGTACTACTCCTCCAGTACGGCTGAACATATGAGGGCTCACCGTGAGACTCGCAGCAACGATGCCGATGTGCTGACACACCCAGCTGATGGAGAGGCGTGGAAGGAGTTTGACCGCAGGCATCCAGTTTTTGCTCAGGAAGTTCGGAATGTTAGACTTGGTCTGGCAACCGATGGGTTCAACCCTTTCGGTCAGTCTACCACGCCTTACTCCTGTTGGCCTGTTATTATTGTCCCTTACAACCTTCCACCAGGCATGTGCATGAAGAAGCCGTATATGTTCTTGTCGTTGCTTATTCCGGGGCCGAAGAGTCCCGGTAAGGACATAGATGTGTATTTAAGGCCGTTGATTGATGAGTTAAAACAATTATGGAATCATGGAGTCGAAACATATGATGCATCCCTTAAACAAAATTTTCAGATGAGGGCTGCTTTGATGTGGACTATACATGATTTCCCCGCATTGGGAATGACGTGTGGCTGGAGCACACATGGGAAGCTAGCATGCCCTGCTTGTATGGGCGTGAACCCCGGTCATACGTTAAAGCACGGCGGAAAGGCCTCGTGGTTCGGATGTCACCGTAAGCTTTTGCCACCGGGCCATCAGTTTCGTAGGCAGAAGGATAAATTTGACGGGACAATCGAGCGTGAGGTTGTCACGCTGGACTACCCATCTGGTGAAGAAGTACTCTCACACCTGGAGGCACTTGATACTGACATACCACACGGTAAGGGTGTGCCGGATCAGAAGATTGCAGGGTTCGGGAAAGAGCACAACTGGAGAAAATTTTGTATCTTCTGGGAGTTAGCCTACTGGAGGACGCTCGTTATCCGAAACAACATGGATGTGATGCATATTGAGAAGAACGTTTTTGATAATGTGTTCAACACAGTGATGAATTTCAAGGGCAAATCGAAAGATCACCTTAAAGCGAGAAGGGATCTACAACAGTTGGGTGTACGCCGTGAATTGCATCCTCGGACAGTCAGTGGGAGGACCATACTTCCGAAAGCACCTTACTGTCTAGACAAGAAACAAGTGGAGAAGGTCTGTCAGTGGGTTAAGAATTTGAAGCTTCCGGATGGGTTTGCGTCCAACATATCTCGTTGTTGCAATGTTTCGGAATGCAAGTTCCAAGGGATGAAGAGTCACGACTGCCACGTATTCATGGAGAGATTCATTCCTATTGCCTTCCGGGGACTGTTGCCACGGGTTGTTTGCGAGACTTTGACTGAATTATCTCATTTCTTTCGAGATATATGCTCTTCTACGATCCGGGTGAGTAACATGGAAGTGCTTGAGAAGAACATTGTGGTGACGATTTGCAAGCTGGAGAAAATCTTCCCACCTTCGTTCTTTGATTCAATGGAGCATCTGCCTGTTCACTTGGCATATGAAGCTAAGATGGGTGGACCCGTGCAATATCGGTGGATGTATCCCTTCGAGAGGTAATCCTTAAATTGTTACAGTTGTTCGTTTACACTTAATGCGACATCTGTTATCATTGATATTCCACCTAACTCGATTCCCTAAACTTCTAGGTTCATGTTCCATTTAAAGAAAAAAGTCCGTAATAAGGCTCGGGTTGAGGGCTCAATTGCGGAGGCTTACGTAATGGAAGAACTTGTAAACTTTTGTAGTCAATATTTCGGTTCGGATGTTGGTACAAGGTTAAATCAACTAGGCCGAAATGATCCCGGAGCAAGCACAAATTTGGAAGGGCAATTGTCAATATTCAAGCAGTCAGGTAGTCCGTTCGGCCGAACGTATACTCGATGGCTAACAGATGAAGAGTACAGTGCTGCAACAATATATGCCCTTCTAAATTGCGATGAAGTTTCGGCATTCGTTGAGTAAGTTAAAGTCTTAATTCACTTACATTGCTGTACATAATTGAAAGTGTGTGTTAAGCGAGTTAGATGCATATTGGTTTGCAGTGAGTTCGATGCGGAATCTTTAATCACTGATCCCGCTGGACTTGAATCTCACCGGAAGTCACAATTTGTACAGTGGTTCAAAATCCGTGTAAGATTATTTAACGAAATTATATTATGTGTTATATACAGTTCTGTGGCCAATTAGTATACTGATTTATCCTTAATGTTTACCGTCATCTACAATAGGTTCAGTCAATGGATAGACCAGTGGCCTCCTGCTTGAAATTACTAGCCGAAGGCCCTAACAAACAAACATCCTGTTACGGAGGTTATATCATCAACGGGTTTAGGTTTAACGTAAAAGATGATGACCGAACAAAACAAACCCAAAACAGTGGAGTCTTGGTCAACGGCGACTGTTATGCCGAGAATTGCATGGATTTTTACGGAGAGTTAGATGAGATTGTTGAGCTAACATATCTGGGTTCCCAAAACCGCCTGGTAATGTTCAAGTGTACGTGGTTCGATGTCACATGCAGCAGAGGAATCCGTGTTAGCTCTCAAGGGATTGTAGATGTCAATGTCAAGTCAAGACTTGCATCAGACGAGCCCTTTGTGTTTGCTAGTCAAGCTGTACAAGTCTTTTACGCGGAGGACGTCGCCAATCCCAAATCTCATTGGTATACAACTATCAAGTCCAAGAAATTGCCCGTGACATATGACAGTGAGCTAGACTCCTTTCAAGCCGACCAACCACGTGTCTTGTTCCCTGTTGAGGTCAACAACGAGGAGGACGATCTTCCTCTTCCAACAACACTTCTTGTGGAAGAAGAAGTCGTAGATGATGACGCGGAAGATGTTGAAAGTGTTGGAGATGATGTGACCGAGTCTACTGATGAAGAGGATGAATTAGAAGATGAAGAGGACGACGAGTCCCACGAAGAAGAGGGCGACGAGGATAGTGATGAAGATGATTCGCAAACTGAAAATGATTGACTTGTAATGTTGTAACATCACGGGAAAAATGTAGTAACATTTTAGAACTTGGTGTTTATTGATGTGTTTTTGCACATCCGTTCATATATATATATATATATATATATATATAGTGCCGATGATGATTTATGCCAAGATTATTGTTTTTCACGTGTTAATGTCTTTGTATATAATCTATATGAAGTCAGATATGGATAGGATACGGGCTATTCGTGGCCGGGCTGGACGCCGAGCTGCTTCCTCCCCGGTTAGTCCCACCTTGTCATTGGCTACTGATGACGAGGCACAGAGTGATCGCGGACAGCCATCGGGGGCCCAGCCCCAGCTGTCGCCGTCACCGTCGCCCCAGCCATCGCCGTCGCCCCAGCCGTCTCCATCTTCCGTGGGTTCTACCTCAGGTATAGTTGATAACGGTGTTTCCTACATTTTCGCTAGCCTTATATTTGAACTGTATTAATGTCTGTGTTTTGTAGGATCTCGACGAGGCCGTGGTCCGACACGCGGGGTACGCATCGACCCCAGCGTAAACAGAGAGTTACGCTCACGCAGGAGGGCCTGTAAGTACTAAAAATATCACCTCATGCCTTATGTTTAAAAATTTTGGGTGTTAATTTATATTTGAACTGTATTAATTAATTTAATTACTTCTTTGGCAGGATCCTGGAGAATATGGCGAGGACGAAGATCGGCGTTCT
>JAVXUO010002856.1:0-24208 GCA_033065855.1 Escallonia rubra | reverse complement strand
CACATGAGCTTCGGCTTCCTCACTCTTGACTAGCATGTCATCCACGTACACCTCCATATTTCTCCCAATTAAATCATGGAAGATCATGTTAACAAGGCGCTGATAAGTTGCCCCCGCATTCTTGAGTCCGAAAGGCATGACTTTGTAACAGTACAGCCCACGTTCTGTAATGAAGGAAGTTTTGGGTATGTCATCTACACACATCTTTATCTGATTGTATCCTGAGTATGCATCCATAAAACTCAACAATTTATGACCCGAGGTAGCATCGATCAAAATATCAATACGTGGTAACGGGTAACTGTCCTTTGGGCAGGCCTTGTTGAGGTCCGTGAAATCAATGCATATTCGCCACCGATCGCTCGACTTGGGTACCATCACGACGTTGGCGATCCAATCTGGGTATGATATCTCTTCAATGAATCCGGCTGCCAACAATTTTTCAACTTCCTCCTCGATTTTAACTTGTCTCTCGGGAGCGAATGTCCTCTTCTTTTGCTTGACTGGCTTCTTACCAGGGTCAACGTTCAATTTGTGGGTGATCACCTCAGGATCAATCCCAGGCATATCGGATGCCGTCCACGCAAAGATATCTGAATAGCTCCTTAATAAATCCACAAGCTTGAGCTTGAGGCTGTCTGATAGACCGGTTCCTATTCTCACTGTCTTTTCTTGAATTCCTGGATATAGCTCAATATGAGTGAGGTCTTCAGCGGGCTTACCTCTTTCTATTTTTGTCTCATCCCTCAGATCTTCTATCATGAGGGTTTCATTGGCTCTATTTCGGCATGATGCCATGTAGCACTGCCGAGCCACCACTTGATCTCCCTTGACTTCCCCAACTCCATTCTCCGTGGGGAATTTCATCTTCATGTGGTACGTAGATACCACAGCTTTTAATTGGTTTAATGCTGTTCGGCCCAAAATTACATTATAGGCCGAAGGGATGCGTACTACTACGAAGTCCAGCATCAACTTTGCTTGGGTTGGAGGGTCTCCCACAATGACGGGCAGTGCAATAATTCCCTCGCAAGCAACCGGATGGTTAGAGAAGCCGTAGAGGGGCGCCTCAACCCTCCGTAATCGGTCAGCTGGTATATTCATCTTTTGGAAAGCTTCATAGAAAAGTATTTCCGCCGAGCTCCCATTGTCAACGAGAATCCTTTTCATGTCGAAGTTTCCCACTCGGAGTGTGATAACTAGAGGGTCATCATGGGGTATTCTAGTATTACCCACGTCGTTATCGGAGAAGGATATTGTGGGGGCTGGTTCAATCTTCTGCTTTTTGGTCGATGGTCCCATAGTTGTGAAGATTTCCCTTGCGTAGGCTTTTCTTCCTTGTCCAGAAGAGCCTCCTGCGGCTATTCCCCCCGAGATGGTATTTATGACTCCCGCATTCTCTTGCACATCTTCTTTTCCCCTTAAGGGAGTGACTTCCCTCTTTTCATTCCTTCTATTGACATATCTACGCAAATGTCCGCGTTTGATGAGGGCTTCTATTGCACGCTTGAGCGATTCACAATTGTCGGTGGTGTGACCATGATCATTGTGATAACGGCACCACAAGTTTCTATCTCTCTTGCTGGGCGGCGACCTCATCTTCTCTGGCCTTTCCAGCATCTCCTTATCTTTTATTTCATGGAGGATCTGAGATGGCCTTGCAGTTAATGATGTCAAATTTTTCATGTCTAACATTTCTTTGGGACGCCTTTCATCCTTTCTTGATCGCTTAGAACTCTGCCCAACTCTTGGACTATCTTCGCGAGTTCTTTTGTCTTGATCATGTCCATTGTCTCCTCGCTGTCCATTGTGGGTCTCCAAATATTCTTCAGCCTGGATATACTTATTGGCTTTATCCAGCAAGGCGCTCATGTTTCCTGGAGGACTCTTATTTACTGCGAACGCGAATTTGGACGTAGGGCGAAGCCCTCGCATGAAAGCCGTGTACTTTACTGATTCATCCAGGTTATCTATTTCCAAAGTTGCCGCATTGAAACGTCCCAAATATCGCGACAAGGACTCATTTCTTTCTTGGACCACATTGAGAAGACTGGCCGAATTCTTCCTCCGAGTTCGGCTGCTTACAAAATGTTTTTGGAACAAGTCTGATAACTGGTTGAAGGAATGGATGGACCTGGGTCGTAGGGACTTGAACCATGCATGGGCTGCTTTCCTCAAAGTAGTTGGGAATGCTCGGCACATGACAGCATCTGAGGCCTGGAGGAGTAACATATTCGTTTGAAATTGATAAACATGCTCTCCAGGATCTCCGCTTCCATCATATAGGTCGCACTGTGGCATCCGAAAATTTGGAGGAAGCTTCGCCTTCTCTATACTTTTGGATAGGGGGTATCCAGAATCTTCCCTTGGGGGAGCAGAATCCTCTGGGGAGGATTTGGAGATGGCTTTGTGACAAGGTCGCCCTTGTGGGCGTACTTTCCATGTGGGTGTATGGATCTGTCCTTGAGGACAGTGCCTTTGGACTGCGCATCTTCGACCTAGATTTTCACTACCTACCACATGAGGCGAGTTTGTGCTGTCTTCAAGTGACTCCTCACGTCGAAAACGTGAACCACTTCTGGTAACATGTTTCTCACTTTCTTGCCCTGGCTGATAGTCAGGATCCGTCTCTGATCTATTCTTTCTCCCATAACTGGACCTTGAGGTCAGTCTGAGACGGAGGTCGCTCGGATCGAGATGTGTATGATTAGCAGAAGTTGTGGGGACCACCCTTTCGAGCTGCTTCTGTAGAGTGGTTACCACGTCCTTAAGTTCATGAATTTCTCTGGTCAGCTCAGCATTTGGAGTGTCAAACAGCCTCCGGGTTAGGCGATGACGCAGGTCTCCTCTTTTTAAAGGTGGGGTCAGAGAACGAGTCCCCTGAGAGCTTTCAGTCATTCTTGGGGTGACTGAAGTCACGTTAATGCAGTCATTACTGGAATATCGTTGGGAAGGTGTTGACTGTCGCCCTCTTCGGCGGGAGCCGCTTGATCTTGTTCGCCTATTCTGGACGGAGCGACTGATCGGCGTGTTATTTGAAGATGATTGTCTAGCCATGTTCTCTCTCGGTCCCACGGATGGCGCCAAAATGTTGCAGCTTGAATATTGATCGAGACCACGGCTAGGAAATGCACCTGCAAAACAGAACACGAAGTGACCACCGGGGATGTTCCGGTGGAGGATGCTCCGATGCTAAAGTCAGAATGTCGCTACTAGAGTAGGAGTCTGAATAATCGAAAATGAACTGGGTCTTTGTGTGTGTGTGAACCTGTCTGTGTACCTGAGGATTCGCCCTATATATAAACCGCTTCCAGACTTCCTTCTTCTTAGAACTCTATTCTGATTGATCCTTGTTGTCCGAAATATATACTTTGTGTATACTTGTGCAGAAAACAATTAAGTACGAAATACTGAAATATAGTTTACTAAACAGAACATATATAGTCTTTGCAAGAACAATTAAAATGAACTCACAACAGGATTGCAGAACAGCAAAGGAAAAAGGGGCCGAGGCGTGAATTTGATTCACTGTCCTTAAGACTTTATTCGTCCCGCAACGGTGCTGACGGTTCTTGACGATAGTCTCCCAGGATACAACGGCTACGTCTGAAAATAGTAGCACACCAAATTTCCAGACCCGGCGAACCAAACAATGGTAGAGCTCTTTCTTCTTTTACGAACACTTAAAACTGGACAGACTTTTTCGGGATTTTAATTCGTTTATAACTTCTGTAAACTGACTCGGTTTTATACACAGAGTATTCACTGGGGGGTGCAACTCTTCACAGCTGGTTGGTTGGAAAGGAAAGGTCACAACTTTTCGGAAAGGAAATTAAATAAATAAAATTTATTTGTCCCAAAAAGAATAAAGCCTGATTGGGCCTAGCCCAAGCCCAAGCCACGGCCACGGCCACGGACCGGACCGGGACGGGGCGGGGCGGGCGGCGCGCGCGTGTGGTGGACCTTGGGTCAACCTAGGTCCTCCCTCCTTACAAAACATGGGTACCCCCAAGGGGCCCATCCCTTAGCTCAAGGCTAAGCTTTATAAGGAGACAACATAGGCTTTATCTCTTCAATGTGGGATACTCTTTTCCTTTCAAGGTGAACCACTAACTTTAGCTTCAATTTTCTCATTCACTTCTCATTAGTTTTAAACATGTGAATATACCACGATCATCTATTCCAATAGATGAACGTGAATTAATTTGTTCCTAACCAAGCTATGGTTTGGAACCCATTTGAAAATTGAGTCAAAGTTGCTTCTCCACAATGGGTTTAAAACCCAATTCCAACAATCCCCCACATGAATAGAAAATTGACTGGACTCTATACGCACAGAAACACTGACATAAGAAAGAGTTCTTTAGAACGACACTGCATCGGGATAGGTAGCCGATGGCCTTGAACCTTCCCTAGTGAGAACTATCGGATTTACTGGTTAACCAGTGAACATGATGTCTTGAACTGTTCAACCCTTAGTGTAAACCGAGACAATAGAACTTCACACAGTATCGCTCAAACATTGTTTTGAGGTTCTCATTGTTGTGTTCATTTTGGCCCTGAACAACTCCTGGTTTTCATGAGTACTCTTTGAGAATTCAGCCTTACAATTCTCATAGAAGCGGCCCCACTTCTTACTCACATAGGTGACTTCTTATTAAGAGGTTCCTACCGCACCCCCACTTAGATTTCCAAGATATAAGAGTCATTAAAAGCATAGCTTAACCTAACCTTTTGTAGGTGCCACTGTCTTCTCATCATAGGAATGGATATGAGGGTTTTAACCCCCCACAGTGCTCTGTCTGAGTCGCATTTACATAATTCGGTTTTCCCTTTGAACCTAGATCTTGGGATCTCCAGTCAGCTAGGTAGGGTTTCCATTATGGCAACTCTTTAGTTCATAGGCTTAAGACCCATTCCCCTTGATGACACATTTACTTTCTCTCTAGTCAAAGCTTTCGTTAACGGATCCGCAATATTATCCTTTGACTTCACATAGTCAATAGAGATAATTCCACTAGAAAGTAATTGTCTAACGGTATTGTGTCTGCGACGTATGTGTCTAGACTTGCCGTTATACATACTGCTTTGTGCTCTTCCAATTGCAGATTGACTATCACAATGTATGCAAATTGGTGGCACAGGCTTAGGCCAATTTGGAATATCCTCCAAGAAATTACGAAGCCACTCCGCTTCTTCTCCTGCTTTATCTAAAGCAATGAATTCAGATTCCATAGTGGATCTGGCAATACATGTCTGTTTAGAGGATTTCCAAGAAATAGCTGCTCCTCCTAATGTAAACACATATCCACTTGTGGATTTTGTTTCATTAGAATCTGATATCCAGTTGGCATCACTGTATCCTTCTAATACAGCTGGATATCTTGTATAATGCAGACCAAAGTTTAAGGTATATTTTAAGTACCTTAAAACTCTTACAATAGCTAGCCAGTGATTCTTCCCCGGATTGCTAGTATATCTGCTCAGTTTACTGACAGCATATGCTATATCGGGTCTCGTGCAATTCATGATATACATTAGGCTACCAATTATACGCGAATACTCTAATTGAGATATTCCTTCACCAGTATTCTTTGTTAGATGTAAATTTACATCTAGTGGTGTCTTAACTGGACTATTATCATAACTTTTAAATTTGTCTAGCACTTTCTCAATATAATGAGATTGTGACAAGACTAGTCCATTTGATGTTTTGGTAATTTTCATACCAAGTATAACATCAGCCACACCCATATCTTTCATATCAAATTTACTGGCCAACATTTTCTTTGTAGCCTTAATGAATTCATCATTGCTCCCGATAATGAGCATATCATCCACATAAAGGCAAACAATGACATATCCTTTTTCCGTGCCTTTAACATAGACACATTTATCACATTCGTTGATTCTAAAGCCATTTTCGATCATGACTTTATCAAACTTTTCATGCCATTGTTTCGGAGCCTGTTTTAGTCCATAAAGTGACTTAACAAGCTTGCACACCTTCCTTTTATGATCAGGAGCTACAAACCCCTCGGGTTGCTCTATATAGATCTCTTCATTAAGATCTCCATTTAGGAAAGCTGTTTTCACATCCATTTGGTGTATCTCAAGATTATTAATAGCTGCAATAGCTATCAATATTCGAATGGATGTTATTCTTGTAACTGGTGAATATGTGTCGAAATAATCAAGGCCTTCCTTTTGTCTATATCCCTTGACAACTAGTCGGGCCTTATATTTCTCGATCGTTCCATCAGCTTTCATCTTTCTCTTGAAAAGCCATTTACACCCTAATGGTTTATTTCCAGGAGGAAGATCCACCAGTTCCCATGTATGATTTTGCATGATGGATTCTATTTCACTATTAATAGCCTCTTTCCAATGAGGAGCTTCGGGACTCGACATTGCTTCACTGTAAGTACGAGGCTCATTTTCTAACAAATATGTTAGAAAATCAGGACCAAAAGATGTAGACGTTCTAGCTCTCTTGCTACGTCTTGGCTCATCTTCCTCTTGTGAGGGTTCTTGGTTCATACTAGTTCTTTTTAAAGAACTTTGTTCTTGTGCCACTTGACAAGGAAATACATCCTCGAAGAAATGTGCATTCCTTGTCTCCATAATGGTGTTGACGTGTATATCGTCAACTTCAGATTTATGCACTAAGAACCGATATGCCGAGCTATGGCTTGCATATCCAATAAAAATCCCATCGACCGTTTTAGGTCCTATTTTGACCATTTTAGGTGGTGGGATAGCTACCTTTGCTAGACACCCCCACACTTTAAGATATTTGAAAGAAGGAGGACGTCCTTTCCATAGCTCATAAGGTGTCTTTTGCAACTTCTTGTGAGGTACTTTATTAAGTATATGATTTGCGGTTAAGACCGCTTCCCCCCACAAGTTATCCGGTAGTCCAGAATTTATCAACAAAGCATTCATCATTTCCTTTAAAGTACGATTTTTCCGCTCAGCAATTCCATTTGACTGAGGCGCATACGGTGCCGTGGTCTCATGAATGATTCCGTGATCGGCACAAAATTTTTCAAAAGGGAAAACATATTCTCCGCCTCTATCACTTCTTAGTACTTTGATTTTCTTGCTAAGTTGATTTTCAACCTCAATTTTGTATTGCATAAATGCTTCCAAGGCTTCATCCTTGCTTCTAAGCAAATATACATAACAAAATCTCGTACAATCATCAATAAAAGTAATAAAATACTTTTTTCCTCCTCTAGATTGTACCACCTTTAAGTCACATATGTCACTATGAATTAGACTTAAAGGTTCCGTACTTCTTTCAATTGACTTGAAAGACGTTTTTGCCATTTTAGCTTCAACACAAATTTCACATGCTTTATGTGAGTCAAAATTCATTTTAGGCAAAAAACCATTTTTCACTAGCTTTTGTATGGAACCATAATTTACATGACCTAATCTACGATGCCATAAATTAGGAGATTCCAACAAGTAAGCAGAAGAAATAATTTTATTAATATCGGAATTTGGTACAACTTTAGGCACGATGGTCATTACATTTAACTTAAACAGACCATCACATAAGTACCCTTTTCCTACAAACATCCCACTTTTAGTGAGTACAAATTTATCGCTCTCAAACACTAGCTTGAAACCATTCTTACTCAACAATGAGCCTGACACTAGATTCTTCCGAATGTCTGGCACATGAAGCACATTGTTGAGACTCAATTCCTTTCCGGATGTCATCTTTAAGACCACCTTGCCCATTCCTAGCACCTTTGAAGAAGAAGAGTTTCCCATGAACAGATTCTCGTTGTTGGCGCTCTCATATGTAGTAAACATACTTCGCTCGGAGCACACATGTCGAGTAGCGCCTGTGTCTACCCACCACTGTTTGGGATTTCCAACCAAGTTGACTTCGGATACCACCGCAGATAAATTCAAATCTGTCACGTCCTCGGTGATTTTGGTAACTTCGGTCACATTGGCTTGAGAATTCTTTCCTTTAAAGTTTCCTTTGTTCTTGCGACAATCCTTAGCACGATGGCCAGCTTTGCCGCACCCAAAGCAATTCCCTTTGAACTTCTTCTTCTCACCGCTTTTGAAATTTGAGCCGCTTGCTCCGCTTGGACCATCGGAATCGGAAATTTTCCTCCTCTTTGATGGACCTTGCTCGACCACATTTGCCTTGGCCTCATGATGATAATTACCGGCCTTCTTCTCGGACTGGCGATTATCCTCCTCAATCCTCAATCTGACGATCAAATCCTCGAGCTTCATCTCCTTGCGCTTATGCTTCAAATAGTTCTTGAAATCTCTCCAAGTAGGTGGCAATTTTTCAATTAGCGCAGCCACTTGAAAAGATTCTCCAAGTACCATCCCTTCCGCATGAATATCATGGAGGATTAGCTGAAACTCTTGGACTTGACTAATCACAGTCTTGGAATCCACCATCTTGAAATCAAGGAATTTGCCGACTACAAATTTCTTTGAGCCGGCATCTTCCGTTTTGTATTTCCTTTCCAAGGATTCCCACAATGCTTTCGCATTGGCCATTGGACTGTATACGTTATACAACGCATTGTCCAATCCATTGAGGATGTAGTTCTTGCACAAAAAATCCGAATGCTTCCAAGCATCCACGGCAGCCACTGTTTGCCGGTCAGGATTGTCACCAAGATCTGGTGCATCCTCGTGCAAGAACCTTGCCAAGTTCAAGGTGGTAAGATAGAACAACATTTTCTGTTGCCATCTCTTAAAATCCTTTCCGTTGAACTTTTCCGGTCTTTCACCATGTCCAACAGAACCATGAGTAGGTGCCACATAAGGCGTCGCATACACAGTCCCACCACTGTGTTGCACGTTGGGATTAACCGGTCCACTTTCCGAATTGGTTTCACTAGTAGCCATTGTTGTAAATCTATCAACAGATTATAGCAACAATTAATAAAAAGTCCAGTTTATCACAATAGTATAAAAACAGAGTCTAGTAACACTAAAATTAAATTCAGAATCTGAAAATAATTTTAGTAGATTGACAGAATCAATAAGAAAACGAAATTTGAAAAACACTGTTTAGAAAATACTGTTTCTACACATGTACACAAAGTACGGAAACAAAGTCTTAAGATTGTTGTTCGAAATATATACTTTGTGTATACTTGTGCAGAAAACAATTAAGTACGAAATACTGAAATATAGTTTACTAAACAGAACATATATAGTCTTTGCAAGAACAATTAAAATGAACTCACAACAGGATTGCAGAAAAGCAAAGGAAAAAGGGGCCGAGGCGTGAATTTGATTCACTGTCCTTAAGACTTTATTCGTCCCGCAACGGTGCTGACGGTTCTTGACGATAGTCTCCCAGGATACAACGGCTACGTCTGAAAATAGTAGCACACCAAATTTCCAGACCCGGCGAACCAAACAATGGTAGAGCTCTTTCTTCTTTTACGAACACTTAAAACTGGACAGACTTTTTCGGGATTTTAATTCGTTTATAACTTCTGTAAACTGACTCGGTTTTATACACAGAGTATTCACTGGGGGGTGCAACTCTTCACAGCTGGTTGGTTGGAAAGGAAAGGTCACAACTTTTCGGAAAGGAAATTAAATAAATAAAATTTATTTGTCCCAAAAAGAATAAAGCCTGATTGGGCCTAGCCCTAGCCCAAGCCCAAGCCCAAGCCACGGCCACGGACCGGACCGGGACGGGGCGGGGCGGGCGGCGCGCGCGTGTGGTGGACCTTGGGTCAACCTAGGTCCTCCCTCCTTACAAAACATGGGTACCCCCAAGGGGCCCATCCCTTAGCTCAAGGCTAAGCTTTATAAGGAGACAACATAGGCTTTATCTCTTCAATGTGGGATACTCTTTTCCTTTCAAGGTGAACCACTAACTTTAGCTTCAATTTTCTCATTCACTTCTCATTAGTTTTAAACATGTGAATATACCACGATCATCTATTCCAATAGATGAACGTGAATTAATTTGTTCCTAACCAAGCTATGGTTTGGAACCCATTTGAAAATTGAGTCAAAGTTGCTTCTCCACAATGGGTTTAAAACCCAATTCCAACAATCCTTTTGTAGAAGAGTCATACCAGGACTCTTCTATTAGTACATGAGTCCTAACCAATCTCTATCTGTCCTCTGAAGTTTATCCGATATGAGTCTGTTAGCCCACTCAGAATTGGTTACGCCACGTGTCAACAGTTGGTTGGGCGGATATATTTAGCTATATCACTTGGGATAAACTTTGAGCCACGTATATGCCCTATCAAAAGTACCTTCAATTGAAGCCTAATTGGTCGGCGGGAACATTCACCGATTATGAATGGCATGGAAATTCCAAACACTTTTTAAGAAAAAGCAGCATTTTTGAAATGGAGAAAAATGAGGGAAAAAAAATAGTCCGAATACCTACATCATGATAGACGATGTATTTCGGCATTACAGAAGTTGTATTTCAACTGGAAAACCAACACACAGCATCAAGAACAACTTGCCTTTTTGCTTTCTTCGTTATTTCCAATACACAATACTTCAAGACTGGCACCTACACGGAAGGCAAAGATCCGCCAGTTCTTTCTGCTGTAGCTCCTCCTTGAGTTCGCCCCACCGTGTAAGATCCTCCAAGTGGTGGAACGTGCGGAACCACGTTCTTTCTGCTGTAGCTCCTCCTTGGGTTTGCCCCACCGTGTAAGATCCTCCAAGTGTTGGAACGTGCGGAACCACATATTGGATCAAGGTGAAATCAATGGGCTGGAGTGTGTTGCGCGAAATTGATTGCGGAATATATAGAAGGATAAGAAGAACAGGGGTGGTGTGCGTAATTGACAGAAGAATAGAGAGAAGGATTCCATACCTATGGTCGCAGCCTGTTTGACCTATGCCTAAGGCGAAATCAAGAGAGACAGCAGCGGCAACGTGAGAGAGAGAGAGAGCGGCCAGTGACCTGCCACATTATTTTGCCCAATTCCCATGGCTATGAGCCGTGGCTTTTGGCCTATTCAATTGTCTTGGAATAAGCTTACAATATTAATAACCGTTGGCATAGGCACATTTGTGCTGACAGTCCGATTGTTGGCTTTTTTGTCACCTTAACGCTATTTTCTTGTAATGCATGGAACACTCGAATCATAGACATACTTGAGGCATGACAATGATGCATGATGGGTGGGGTGAAAATGAAAGCATTTTAGAGATTCCGACTAATGAGCTTGGCCAACCAATTCTGAAACAAACAATAGCTAAATTTGTTTGTTCCATACTTCTGAAGAAGATAAAAATCATAAGTTCATACTTATGCGCTCGGAGTTACAGTTAAATATACTCATCCAGAAGTAAGTCCCCAATGTGTTGGAACTGCTAAATAAATTGGAAAGTCGAGTGTCTTAGTATACTGATGATCTTCCTCATGTTTTCTAATCCTAAAATGCAAGTGTGTTCCAAACCCTTCTAAGTTCTTAGGCATGAAAAGTCTCCATAGCAAGAATGTCTATGCATATAGCAACGTCAGCCTCAATGATCATATTCCATTCTTCAGCCAGTCCATTAGTATAACTGCAAAGAATGCCAATTTTGATTGAACTGCAGCCAGAATCAACCCTGAAACATATTTAATACTTAAAAGAGAAGTAAAATAGAGATGGGATTCTACCCTAACACTGAACTCTAGTTTGTCTGCCATGTCTTTTGCATTCGAGACTCAGGTTGTTAGTGTGATGACTTGTCTATTGGTAAAACAAGAAATGGATGAGGCTTACGTGGGATGTGACGATAGATAACCTAGATAAAAAAGGTTAAGAACAAATACGTGGAAAGGATACGTTGTGTCTAAACATGTAATTAAATGATAAATGATCAGTTTGGGGAATGAGATATACTAGAGATATGGCCTTTTTGTGATATGATTGTCTTTTGTTAACAAAAGAGCAAAGACGATTTTCGTGGCTTTGAAACATTTGCAAAATAAGATGCAAGAATGAAGGGGTAGGTAGATGAGTCTTCACCTCTCTTGATACGTTCTTGTTGTGGACTAGTTTCTCAGTTTAAACTAAGTTATGTTGTACCGGTTTAGTTTAAAACCTTTTTTCAGGGCCTGTTTTTTTCTCGAGGTTTACATTATGCCGGAAGACATCAGACTTAAGAGAATATATGCACTATGTTAACATTTTGGATGAGATCTATCTTTAGTTTCTTCTGTTTAATTATCTTTCATTTGTATGTTTTTGAAAACGAGAATCTCTAGATGGTTATGTTGGGACGTGGACATTTTATGGTTGAACAACATTAGCTTATAAGTTGGTTTTAATGATGAATCTATTTGCTCGTTGAAGTGACTTGGTTGTCAATTATTCATTCTGGAGCCGGGATTACATTATCACTTTCATTTTGGAGCACAAATTACAGTGTCATAAGAGGCACTTATAACTGTCGCATATAAGCATTATATAAGTAAGTGGCTGATGCATATAGGAAGCACCAACAAATTACCTACGGACATATTTGCTACGTTTGAGAAAAGCTTCGTTAAAGTGTTGAGAAACGTCTTTACTACCCTTTTGCTGTCATTGGTCGCACTTTTTTAGTGTTGTTGAAACTCTTTTCTTCCTTGACGACCGTGAAATAAAAATCAAAATTCCAAAATAGTGCCTCTAAGGCATGATTTTAAATTCATAAATTACCATGAAGTGCACGTACAAGACATGAACTCACGGAAGGAGTAGCCAAATAAGATTTTTGCAAAGAAATTTGTTGTCGTATACAAGATGTACAAGAGGCACTATGTCAACTGGAGAATCTAAGTAGTTATTCCACATATTATCAATTCCAAAGCAGGGGCCATATAAATTTGCCTCCGCTTAACAGTTAGCAATTCTTATGTGCCAACAAGGGTTAGTTCAGCGGTCTCAATCCTAATTCAGGTTTCCCACTGGTTCGAATCTTGCCCGCCGCACTTGTTAGTGGCAAACTTACGTCCTCGCTCTGCATGTGCTTCACACACGGGTCCTTGTGCGCTTTGGCCCCGACATAGGTGCGAGAATCGGGAGCTCAGATGTATGTGGCGGTCTTGTAGGTCCCTGATGCGCAATACTCCCTGCCGATTGGATTAGTTCAGCCTTTTTATCAAAAAAAAAAAATCTTATGTCACCCATCCTATCATTTCAAGGAAGCTCTCTCTCAAGCAAGAATAAGGTCCAATGCTCAATTACGAAAGCCTGTCGTAAATTCCATACCCAAATTGTTGAAGAGAAAGTCGTCAAATTTCTTCCTCTCAATATGGGTAAATATGGTTGCTCTGAGAAGACAAATTTTCTTTTTTTTCTTTGATTGCACTAACCACCAAAATTCATAAAATGTTGTTAACAACTGAAACTTTAATGCATCGACATGCGAGTAAACTTCTCCAATAAAAGTTCGATCATCTGATTAGCAGAGTCGAGACTTCTGGTGTAAAAAGAATATGCTTAGGTTATATTTTTCTTTTCCAACAATATAAGTAGAAAGGACTTTTCCACCCAATACAAATCTTAGGAGATTATCTAATGCCGGAGGCCATAAAAATTTGTCCCCGCTTGCGGATAGCAAGTCTTACTGTCACCATTCTGTCATCTCTAGGTAACTATGTAACCTGAAATGAAAGGGCAAAGGTTGGAGATGTATGGCCAATGTTGGTTTGAGTGAATAATGTATGGTCTAAGATCATCCCAACCAGGGGTCCCAATGAAAGGATTTGGACCAGTTGAATTCACCACGGATTATATATAAATCTATATAAATTCTGATTCTGACAATGTCAAAAAAAATATATATATATCATGGGTCCCAATCACTTGACTTTCATGTTGCAACGGTGACATGATGAGAATTCTCGACCCAAGATTGACTTTCATGCTTAATCGAGCCAATAATTAACGAATTGGGCAAATTTTCCACACAGGAGTTCACGGAGTGGAAGAGGTGTCAAGGTAAACTGGCATCCACATTGCAAATTTCCACATATACGGCCAAAGGTATCAGACTTTCGCAAGTCTATGCGGTAATCAATGCCGGCCTTCACGAAAGTTTGTGGCTTATAATGCAAGTCTATCATGAGTCATCATAGTCTTGGGCCCTTTGCGAAGAAAGGATATGAAGAAGACCCTGTCAAACATACTTCATATTAAAGATAGCTGAACTTCGAATGCTTTGCCAGGCAAGCCATTTCACTTTGCGCCTTGAGGTGAGATTTTCTTGCTTTCCATTTGCTATGGCAGCATTAGTATTTTTGGCTCTAATCATGATGAGTTTCTCCGCAGCAAGTGCGGTAACCAACATCACTACCGATGAACATGCACTTCTTTCCTTAAAAGCCCCTATTACCAGCTGGTCTTCCTCTGTCACACATGTTTGTAACTGGACTGGAGTCATTTGCAATCGCCACGGAAGAGTTGCCTACTTGAACCTATCAAACATGGGGCTACTAGGCACCATTCCCCCAAGCATGGGAAACCTCTCATTCCTTGTTTCTCTTGACCTCAGCAACAACAGCTTCTCTGGCGGTATCCCCAAGGAAATGGCTCATTTGCGCCGAATCAAAGAAATCAACTTGAGTTTCAACGGCTTCACCGGAGGGCTTCCCACGTGGCTGGATGGGTTGCCTAACCTTGACCACCTCCTCCTTGCAAATAACAGCTTTACAAGCATCATACCACCATCATTATGGAATATCTCAAAGCTTAAGAGAGTCAATTTGGGTTATAATTCTCTACAAGGAAGGATTCCGGAAGAGATTGGCAATCTCTTCAATCTAGAAAGGCTTTCTCTATCTGGAAATGAGTTAAATGGACAAATTCCATCGAGTCTTGGCAAATGCTCAAAACTTCAGGTGTTGTCATTGTCGTTCAACCAATTCACTGGACCGATACCAAGAGAGATTGGGGACCTAAAGTTCCTTAAGGAGTTGTATCTCGGTAATAACGACTTGACTGGTATGATGTACGCTTATCGTAATCTCTTTTGGCCTAAATGCAATTTCAACTTGGATAAGAATTCTCAACAATTCGATTCTTGACTTATAAATTGAGTCTTTAAAATTCTGAGATTTATGCTGGGTGGAAATTAACCTCAAACCCATAACTCTTAAGCTTTTACTTTTTGATGCTTAGTAGTTGTACTTTTTGATAAACCATGACATCTCTTTTGGTAATAGATGAGGGGTTTTGGTCGCCAATGTTGAAATTTTTGTCAGGGTTCAAGATTTCAAGGAGGTACTGTTTTTGCCATTTTGGTTACCAAATTTAGAACTGGAAACTATTTTATGTATAATTTTCAGTTGTTATAATTACGGCTTAAAAATGGCATAGCGAGCTCACTATATTTTTGACCTTTTCTGCAGGCACCATCCCGCCTTCTCTATGTAACTTATCAAAGCTTGAGATCTTCAATTTGAACTATAATTATTTACAAGGAAACATTCCGCTGGACATTGGTAATCTTCAAAACTTGAAGCAGTTTAGCATAGGCAGTAACCAACTAACCGGAACCATTCCATCGACGTTATACAACATCTCGACACTTAGTATATTTACTTGTCGTGGAAATAATCTATCTGGCAGCCTTCCTGCCAATATGTGTAGTCACCTGGGAGAGCTCCAAACGATTTCTCTTGCTGGAAACAATCTCTACGGCCGAATTCCATCGGGTATATCTGGATGTTCCAAACTTCAAAATTTGGAGTTGTCTTACAACAAATTTATTGGACATATATCAAGCGAGATTGGGAATTTAACTATGCTTAAGAAGCTATTTCTTAATGGAAACCACTTGACAGGTATGGATATGCAATGACTTTAGTTTTTACATGATCATATAAGTCGTAACACTTAAAATAATTGTCAAAGATACACGAAAAATCGTAAATTTTCTAAGTTAGTGGATACATAGGATATTTTCTTTTTTTAGATAAATGCTTTACGCTGATATTTGTATCTTGACCATTTTATGTAGATGTTAGAACTAATATGTTGACTTATTACTATGGAACAATATGCAACCTATGGCTGCAAGGTGCTAAATAAGGACTAATGACTCTTTCGAAAGTGTGCACAAAATCTACCTCTAGTTATGAGACATAGTTAGCAACAAATCCACCAAAAGAGGAATACAACATAGTATACTTGTTAGGCTTATCATGCTATTTAACCCCCTGTTCTCCAAGTTAATTAGTTATCAAGCGCTATATATTTTAAATATTTGTGAATGAGTTTTTCTGGTTTATGGTGGTGGCATTGGGTATGGCCGATGGTGATGACATGGGATTCGATGGCGCGAGTTTAGTTAAATATTTGTGAATGAGTTTTTCTGGTTTATTCCATCTATGCCCCTGCTTTTAATGTTTATAGATCATGTGTTCAACATGTGAGCATTTTCAACCGAGCTTGGTAGAAGTACCTTTTAAGCACATAAAATTCAAAATTGTGCTTCCTACAAAACTTTGAAACTTAGAGAGCTGAGTAAATATTTCGCTCAAAAACAGGGGGCAAAGTAGCATAATAGCCTACTTGTTAGCAATAAAAATGCAATTCTATAATCTCTTTCACCTAGTTACATGGACCCATGCAAATGCACGCCTTGAACACCATGAAGGCACTAATTATGGAGTTTCTAAAATGTATACACCCCGTTGATAATTATGTTACTTTTGGTTATGTTTTTTTTAGATAAGAGAACATGTATAAAATTTGTCACGACTCGAACCCACAGTTGGGCCCATGAGTTATATCTGACCGGCCTGCAGCTATGGCTTTGCCTTGCTTTACTCTCTAAAACCAATACAAGTTGCATCGGAAACGAAAACTATAATTCAATGTAAAATATCACTACATTCCTTCTTATCTGTGGGTAAAATCTGGTGCAATTAGTTAAATGTTATTTTATTACAATGCATTCAATTTCCTTAGTTGACCCCTACTATGATGTAATAGTAAAGGTGTCAATTTGTGTAATTATTTCGGTGAGAATAATAGGTTATAAGACAATATATGAAGAAAAAAAATACAAGAAAATCAAATAAAATTAAAAAACAAAATGCAATTCTGTATTCTTTTTTGATAAGGGTTTCTGCATAACTTTGAAACTCAGAAAGCTTAATAAATAATTTGCTTGAAGGTTCGAAGCAGCATAATAAGCGTAATCGTTATCAACAAAAAATGCAATTTTTTATTCTCTTTCAATTTGTCTGGTGGTTAAAGTTAGGCCTGCATTTTAACTAGAATGATCATCACATTTCATCCTTGTGATGGTACGGCATCTTAACAGTTTAACTAGATTACATAATTAAGCTAACTTTAAACTTGCAGGTACTATTCCCGCATCGATCTTCAACATATCTACACTGCAAATCCTGTCAACTCCATTCAATCAACTCTCGGGAGCACTGCCGTTGTATACGAGCCATCAACTAGCCAACCTTGAAATGCTTTATCTTGGATACAATAGCTTGACTAGAAATTTACCCGACTCAATTTCAAATGCTTCAAAACTCACTCACCTAGACCTAAGCACTAACAATTTCAGTGGTATAGTCCCTAACTCACTTGGTAATCTGGGACTCCTGGAGTTCCTTAATCTGGCGGGCAACAATTTCCTCAGTGAACCATCATCTCCAGAATTGAGTTTCATCACGTCCTTGACAAACTGCAAGAAACTAAGACTCTTGGCGATTAACGATAATCCTATAGCTGGCACCCTTCCAGTTTCTATTGGAAATTTATCCGCTTCTTTCCAAAACTTTTATGCATACAAATGTAGAATTAGAGGAACCATTCTTAACGAGATTAGTAACTTGAGTAGTTTGGTTACGTTAAGTCTATATGGAAATGACTTGAGTGGATCTATTCCAAATACCATCAAAGGGTTACAGAAGCTTCAAGGGATAGACGTTCAAGATAATAAGCTGCGAGGGTCTATTCCAAATGGCCTTTGTCAACTCCCTAATTTGAATGTCGTATACTTGAGTACCAACCAACTTTCCGGTCTGGTGCCAGCATGCTTATCGAACATCAGTTCTCTAAGAGACCTTAATCTAAGTTCCAACAAATTATCTTCTAGTTTACCAGCAAGCTTAGGAGACCTTAAGGATCTACTAAGATTCGATGCATCGTTCAATTCTTTGGATGGAAGTCTACCTTCTGAAATTGGGAATCTAAAGGCTCTTACGCTATTAGATCTATCATATAATAATTTCTATGGCGATATCCCTGGCAGCATTGGAGATCTGCAGAATTTGGTCAATCTTTCTTTGGGAAATAATGAATTGATGGGGACTATTCCAGAGACATTTCAATCTTTAGTGAGCCTAGAAATCTTGGACTTGTCTCACAACAACCTCTCGGGTGTAATTCCCAAGTCTTTAGACAAACTCTTGTATCTCAAATACTTTAATGTGGCTTACAATAATTTACATGGAGAAATCCCAAGTGGTGGACCGTTCGGACACTTTACAAGCCAATCATTCCTGCCAAATGAAGCTTTATGTGGTGCGACTCAATTTGGTGTTCGTCCATGCAAAACCAATTCTGTTGGTCGAATGAAGACACTTAAAAAGGTGGTGATTATATGTGTTTCATCTATAATTCCTTTGATTGTTCTTCTCTTCACATTTGTACTTTTGTGGATAAGATGCCAAAAGAGCAAGAAACTTCGCATAGAAATTGATCTACAGCCGGTGGCAGGATATCGTAGAATCACTCACCAAGAAATTCTAGAAGCAACTGATGGGTTTGATGAAAGCAATTTACTTGGTAATGGAGGTTTTGGATCAGTATACAAAGGGGTACTTTCTGATGGGATGATTGTGGCGATAAAGGTATTCAAATTGCAACAAGAAAGAGCCCTTAAAAGCTTTCACGTGGAATGTGACATAATCCGCAATGTTCGCCATAGAAATCTTATCAAAATCGTCACCAGTTGCTCCAACCCTGATTTCAAAGCCTTAATACTGGAATATATGCCAAATGGGAGCTTAGAAAAATGGTTGTATTCTTGCAGTTGTGTCCTAGATATATTGCAAAGGTTGGACATTATGATTGATCTGGCTTGTGCATTAGACTATCTTCATCATGGATGTGCACCACCTATAGTTCACTGTGATCTGAAGCCTAGCAATATCCTGCTCGACGAAAATATGATCGGGCACCTGAGTGACTTTGGAATCACAAAGCTGTTAAATGAGGAAGAGCTGGCGGCACATACTATGACCCTTGGCACCATTGGATATATAGCACCAGGTGATACACATTGCTTTTCAATTTCATCCACTTAAAGAAAGACTAACTAGACTTCTGTTTCCAACTCTATTGTATTTCCTTATTATTCTCTTCATTCTTTTGATATGTTATCATATGTAGAATATGGGTTGGGAGGATCAATAGCCAGAAGCTGCGATGTTTACAGCTATGGAATTATGCTGATGGAGACGTTTACTGGGAAGAAGCCCACTGCTGAAATGTTTGCGGAACATATGAACCTAAAATGCTGGGTGATGGAATCGCTTCCAAGTGCGGTAATTCAGGTAATAGATAGGAATTTGCTGAGGCAAGAGGGTGAAAATTCATTCGCGGATGTGGACTGTGTTACTTCCATATTGATGTTGGCTGTGGACTGTGCTGCTGAATCACCAGAGCAAAGAATCGACATGAAAGATGTCTTGGCATCACTAAAGAAAATCAAAGGTAAATATCTTAAAGGGAGGGAGCTACTAGATAAGAGTATCCAGGGTCACCACAATAAGCAATGCAATGTGATGATGTAATAAATCTCCATATAATCATATGTTGTAAGGATTTTCCATGTTTTATTTCCAGCAGGTTTGAATTTTGGCTTCATTTATAAGTTTCTCATCCAGTTTGCTGGACTCTGTTTCTCTTCTATTTGGGTCGAATCTTTGCTGTTGAAGAACCATTTCGTTTTGAACAACAGTGCGTGAAGTATCACTGGTTATGCGATAAGTTGTTATCATCTTCAGAGGTCATGCCAGTGTTCAAAATGAGAAAGGCCTAGGACTTTAGCCATTTTGTTTGAACATATACAATTATTGGTTGGCATAGTTAATTATGAGCACAAACAAGAAAAATGACGAGAAAAACTCTTTAAGTTTTGAGGACTTTGATGCCACATATCTTAACGTACCGAGCGAAACTCAAACAGTGACTTGGATCGTTTAAGGAGTGACTGACTAGGGTCTACTCAGACTAAAGAAAGGGGAAATAATAGTAATAGAATGCCAATGCTGTTACTGCTGCTGGATAAGGATCCTTTTTATTAGCATCATTCATTTATTTGCTTGCAAAGCATTAGAAATTTGGAAACTCTTTAAGGACACTTTTTGCCTGTAATTCCTAACTCGAGCGTGTCCAAAGCCTTCGTTTAGATATAGTTCCTAGTTAGTATTTGCTAGTCTAACTTTACACTATAGGTTGGATACTCAGCAGTTGTCCCGAGGTGAAATTGGCCGCTAAAGGCCTCAAATTTTTTTTTTTTTTGTTAACAAATATATGGGATTGCATCTTCCTTTGTAAGTGGTTGATTCTGATCGAGTACTAAAAACTACAAAAATTAGTATGACGATGAACAATATGATGTGATGCACGTAAATCAGCTGCTAGGACTAGGAGTGATATTATTTACCAGAAAATTAAAGATAGCAAGAACCATTGATATTCTTATGCTACAACGAGGAGAAGCCTTGACATTTTTGTGATGGGGTAGCCTACAAAAGCTCCAGGAAAGGCTCGTTAATCAAGTCATTTGTTCTATTTTGTTGGATGAAACATTGTAGTCCACAAAAACTTCTTAACTGACTAGAGGAGGCTTATTATGCGCTTAAAAGAGGTTTTTCCAGGAGGAATATGGATTCGCAATAGACAGATGAAGGAACAAGCTAATCATTCTGTAATTTTAATACCTCTCAATGCAAAGTCTGAGACAAAAGAATTAGTGTAGTACGTCTTGGTTAATGTCGAAGAACAATGAGTTGAAAGCAGTTCAATTCAATATAGTCGAACTGCTTTTTGTCATCATTGCTATACAACATTTTTGTGGATTCTGGTTTAATCTAAAGCTGAACTTACTTTCATCCCCAATGATTGCACTGCATGTCTTTCCCAAAACTGCATTCAGCTTTTGCAGGCATAATACCACAAGCAGTTGTTAAGCTGGTGAATTTAGGTAGGATAAAGCTGGAATAATTAGCTTTACAGGTAGCACTCCAGCAGCGATCCATAACTCGTCAACACTACGAGCAGTTGGACTTGCAGGCAATCACTTCTCTGGGGTACTACCATGATTTGTAGGCAAAGCTCTGCCCAATCTAGAGCAACTCCTACTTGGAGGAAATGAGTCATCGTAAATGTACCGGAGTCCATCGCAAATGCCCCTAATCTCTATTGACTAGACCTTGTTTTGAACCAATTTACTGGTACAATTCACTATTCACTCGGTAACTTAGGAGCCATGGAACAGCTTCGGTTAGGAGGATACAAACTTATTGGAGAATCAGAGTCATAAGAACTGAACTTCCTCACTTCCTTGACAAATTGCAGGAAATTTAAAGTGTTAGATTTTCTGGAAAATCCTCTTAATGACATCCTTCCAGTTTCTGTTGGAAATCTCTTGACCCTTACGACATCTTGGCGGCCAAAATCCTCTGCTAGTCCTATTTGCAACTGGATTGGTGTCAATTGCAGCCGTCGCCACAAAAAGAGTTGCAGCTTTGAATCTTGGAAACAGGGGACTAGAAGGCAGCATTCCTCCAAACACTGGAAATCTCTCATTCCTTGTTTCCCTCAACCTTAGCAACTACAGTTTTCTTGGCCGTCTGCCCCATGAGTTGGATAGCTTGCAGCAAGTCTATACAAATATACAATGCTTTAGTTGATGCCATTGGCATTAACAATTTCAGTGGACCGATGCCAAGAGACATCGAGGATCTAACAATGCTCAAACCGCTATACCTTGGTACAAAATAGTTTTTTCCCTTTGGTTCTGTATAGTTACTTATGAGTCTTTTTTAGTCAAACTTTACACTAATGGTTGGATCCTCTGCAGTTATGTAGAGGTGAAGTCGGCTGCCAAAATTTGCTAAAACGTGTAACTGATCGCATCATCCCTCCTCCTTTTTGTAATGTATCAAAGCTCGAACTGGTTTCATTGCCTAATAACAATCTCACTGCTTAAGATGTTATACTTTCAATAGAACTTCACAGGTATGAGTACGATCTACTTTGACTTACATACTTATTAGCCTGAAGGAAACAAAGCTGCTTCCAAAAGATATTCGTGCTTTAAGCTGCTTCCAAAGGAACTAAAACAGACAAATAAAAGAAGAAATTTAACTTACTTGGTAGTTGCTAAGGCAAAACTCTTCAAGACAGGTTTAATGCCATATTTTCAGCATTTTCCTAGCATGTCCAAGTTATGGTTCATTCATTCTCCTTCCTCTTTTTGTCTGAAAGCATTCATGGCTTCAGAAACAGTAGAAGCTCTGGTAAGTGGCAGATATTTCATTAGTAATAAAAGCTAGATGAGATTAACAAAATAATTAGGTCAACAACGAGCCATGGGAATTGATGTGCCTAAAAGAATGAGGGCATTAACTAGGAGAAAGGTTTAATCTTTCAAGATTAGTTGAAAAGAATGAGGGCATAGGAGAGAATCCTGCATTTTCTGGCAATCAGGTAGCCCACAAAGCTCCAGGAGACAGGCTCTTTGATCACATTTTTCGTTCCATTGAATTGGATGCAGATCAATAAATTGCAATTCATCCCCAACGATAGTACATCGATAGATGTTTGGACCTGCACTCCACTGTTTGCAGGTATAATATAATACCAGAAGTGGTTGGTAACCTCT
The DNA here is from genome assembly GCA_033065855.1 of Escallonia rubra. Taxonomy (NCBI): domain Eukaryota; kingdom Viridiplantae; phylum Streptophyta; class Magnoliopsida; order Escalloniales; family Escalloniaceae; genus Escallonia; species Escallonia rubra. Next base: position 1,327 of record JAVXUO010002856.1, on the reverse strand, counting down.
TCAATTTAGGTAATATAAACTTGGGAGCAAATAATTTTAGAGGTGATATTCCAGCAACATTCTTTAATTTATCTACACTACAAGGAGTTGGACTTGCAGGCAATCCCTTTTTAGGAGTGCTGCCGTCATTAGTAGGCCAGACACTACCCAGGTCTTGAACAACTGAAATAAATAATAAGTTCACTGGAAGTTTACCTGAGTATCGCAAATGCCTGATACGATAATGGAGGTTATAGATGCCAATTTTCGAGGGCAAGAAGGTCAACACTACTCTGCAAAGCTGGAGTGTGTATCTTCAATGATAGTGTTTAGCATTGGAGTATTCTGCAGAATTAGCGGACCAGAGGATCAACATGAACGACGTACTGGAAAAGCTCAAAAAGATTCGAGCTAAGGTTATATCTACTCTTGAAGCAACTGAAAGTAAAAAGGTATCACAGCTACACTAAAGAAAACAGTAATTATATTTGAAAGTTCCTGCAATTCGATTTTGCTTTTCTGGTAATCCTTCGTGCATTTGGCTCATGTAGTGTCAGGCTCATTGGTAGCATTTTGGTTCATCTTTAAAAAATTCACTGTTGAAAAGATTATCATGAAGCGCCCTTGGCATTTCTGCTGCAGCTTACTCAGTTTTTTCCTGTTTCATCATTCACTCCAGTGCGATACAATAGCCAAAATGTGCAAAACATTCTCCAATGAAAAATTTCTTACGAGTTCTTAAGATCTTGCAAGTGATGGACCTAGAATGCCTTCCTGAAAAACAAGCAAGGCTCAGAATTTTGTAGGAATGAATTCTGTTTCTCACAAGATTAGTGAGCAGCTTCATTTTGATAAAACATAAGCAGCAAGAAATGAAGAGATTCAAGAGATTGCAGAAGATAATTAAGTTGAGAAGAGAAGGCAGTTTGGCAGGGAATGAAAGTACCAAGGCAGTTTTGAAACACTACATCTTGTTGAATAGAATACATAATGCATGATATACAATTTTGCAAAGAACAGCTAGACATTGACTCTTTACATGGCAGTCTACCTTTTGAAATTGGGAATCTTAAGGTTGTTACGCTGTTAGATCTGTCATATAATAATTTCTCTGGCGATAACCCTGGCAGCATTGGAGATCTGCAGTATTTGGTCGAACTTTATTTGGAACATAATGATTTAATTGGGTCTATTCCGGAGACATTTCAATCTTTAGTGAACCTGGAAATCATGGACTGGTCTCACAACCCCCTCTCGGGCGTAATTCCCAAGTCTTTGGATGAACTTTTGTATCGCAAATACTTCAATGTGTCTTACAATAATTTACATGGAGAAATCCCAAGTGGGG
>JAVXUO010002497.1:572500-580606 GCA_033065855.1 Escallonia rubra | reverse complement strand
CTGGAATCCTGGAATCCTGAAGTCCTGGAATCCTGAATCCTGGAAGTCCTGGAATCCTGAAGTCCTGGAATCCTGGAAGTCCTGGAATCCTGGAATCCTGGAATCCTGGAATCCTGGAATCCTGGAATCCTGGAAGTCCCTGGAAGTCCTGGAAGTCCTGGAATCCTGGAAGTCCTGGAATCCTGGAATCCTGGAAGTCCTGGAATCCTGGAATCCTGGAAGTCCTGGAATCCTGGAGTCCTGGAAGTCCTGGAAGTCCTGGAATCCTGGAATCCTGGAATCCTGGAAGTCCTGGAATCCTGGAAGTCCTGGAATCCTGGAAGTCCTGGAATCCTGGAGTCCTGGAATCCTGGAATCCTGGAGTCCCTGGAATCCTGGAATCCTGGAGTCCTGGAATCCTGGAATCCTGGAATCCTGGAATCCTGGAAGTCCTGGAATCCTGGAATCCTGGAATGCCTGGAATCCTGGAGTCCTGGATGCCTGGAAGTCCTGGAATCCTGGAGTCCTGGAATCCTGGAAGCCTGAATCCTGGAAGTCCTGGAATCCTGGAATCCTGGAGTCCTGGAAGTCCTGGAAGTCCTGGAGTCCTGGAAGTCCTGGAATCCTGGAATCCTGGAATCCTGGAATCCTGGAATGCCTGGAAGTCCTGGAATCCTGGAATCCTGGAATCCTGGAATGCCTGGAATCCTGGAATGCCTGGAATGCCTGGAAGTCCTGGAATCCTGGAATCCTGGAATCCTGGAAGTCCTGGAATCCTGGAATCCTGGAATCCTGGAATCCTGGAATCCTGGAATCCTGGAATCCTGGAATCCTGGAATCCTGGAATCCTGGAGTCCCTGGAATCCTGGAATCCTGGAATCCTGGAATCCTGGAATCCTGAATCCTGGAAGTCCTGGAATCCTGAATCCTGGAATCCTGGAATCCTGAATCCTGAAGTCCTGGAATCCTGAATCCTGGAAGTCCCTGGAAGTCCTGGAAGTCCTGGAATCCTGGAATCCTGGAATCCTGGAATCCTGGAATCCTGAATCCTGGAGTCCTGGAAGTCCTGGAATCCTGGAATCCTGGAGTCCTGGAATCCTGGAATCCTGGATGAAGTCCTGAATCCTGGAATCCTGGAATCCTGGAAGTCCTGGAATCCTGGAATCCTGGAATCCTGAAGTCCTGGAATCCTGGAATCCTGGAATCCTGGAAGTCCTGGAACCAAAGTCCTGGAATCCCTGAATCCTGGAATCCTGAATCCTGGAATCCTGGAATCCTGGAATCCTGGAAGTCCTGGATGCCTGGAATCCTGGAATCCTGGAATCCTGGAATCCTGGAATCCTGGAATCCTGGAGTCCTGGAAGTCCTGGAATCCTGGAGTCCTGGAAGTCCTGGAAGTCCTGGAAGTCCTGGAATCCTGGAATCCTGGAATCCTGGAAGTCCTGGAGTCCTGGAAGTCCTGAAGTCCTGGAATGCCTGGAAGTCCTGGATCCCTGGAAGTCCTGGAATCCTGGAATCCTGGAATCCTGGAATCCTGGAATCCTGGAATCCTGGAATCCTGGAGTCCTGGAGTCCTGGAATCCTGGAGTCCTGGAATCCTGGAATCCTGGAATCCTGGAATCCTGGATGCCTGGAATCCTGGAAGTCCTGGAAGTCCTGGAATGCCTGGAATCCTGGAATCCTGGAATCCTGAATCCTGGAATCCTGGAATCCTGGAATCCTGGAATCCTGGAATCCTGGAGTCCTGGAGTCCTGGAATCCTGGAATCCTGGAAGTCCCTGGAATCCTGGAATCCTGGAATCCTGGAATCCTGGATGCCTGGAATCCTGGAATCCTGGAATCCTGGAAGTCCTGGAATCCTGGAGTCCTGGAGTCCTGGAATCCTGGAATCCTGGAATCCTGGAGTCCTGGAATCCTGGATCCTGGAATCCTGGAATCCTGGAATCCTGGAATCCTGGAATCCTGGAATCCTGGATGCCTGGAATCCTGGAGTCCTGGAATCCTGGAGTCCTGGAAGTCCTGGAATCCTGGAATCCTGGAATCCTGGAGTCCTGGAATCCTGGAATCCTGGATCCTGGAAGTCCTGGAGTCCTGGAATCCTGGAATCCTGGAATCCTGGAATCCTGGAATCCTGGAAGTCCTGGAATCCTGGAATCCTGGAATCCTGAAGTCCTGGAATCCTGGAATCCTGGAATCCTGGAATCCTGGAATCCTGGAATCCTGGAATCCTGGAATCCTGGAATCCTGGAATGCCTGGAGTCCTGGAAGTCCTGGAATCCTGGAATCCTGGAATCCTGGAATCCTGGAATCCTGGAATCCTGGAATCCTGGAATCCTGGAATCCTGGAATCCTGGAATCCTGGAATCCTGGAATCCTGAATCCTGGAATCCTGAATCCTGGAATGCCTGGAATCCTGAAGTCCTGGAATCCTGGAATCCTGGAATCCTGGAATCCTCCTGGAGTCCTGGATGCCTGGAATCCTGGAATCCTGGAATCCTGGAATCCTGAAGTCCTGGTCCTGGAATCCTGGAAGTCCTGGAATCCCTGAATCCTGGAAGTCCTGGAAGTCCTGGAAGTCCTGGAATCCTGGAATCCTGGAGTCCTGGAAGTCCTGGAAGTCCTGGAATCCTGGAAGTCCTGGAATCCTGGAATCCTGGAATCCTGGAAGTCCTGGAATCCTGGAATCCTGGAGTCCTGGAATCCTGGAAGTCCTGGAATCCTGGAAGTCCTGGAATCCTGGAATCCTGGAATCCTGGAATCCTGGAATCCTGGAGTCCTGGAATCCTGGAAGTCCTGGAATCCTGGAATCCTGGAATCCTGGAAGTCCTGGAATCCTGGAATCCTGGAAGTCCTGGAATCCTGGAAGTCCTGGAATCCTGGAATCCTGGAATCCTGGAATCCTGGAATCCTGGAGTCCTGGAGTCCTGGAATCCTGGAATCCTGGAGTCCTGGAATCCTGGAATCCTGGAATCCTGGAATCCTGGAATCCTGGAAGTCCTGGAAGTCCTGGAGTCCTGGAATCCTGGATGCCTGGAAGTCCTGGAAGTCCTGGAATGCCTGGAATCCTGGAATCCTGGAAGTCCTGGAATGCCTGGAATCCTGGAGTCCTGGAAGTCCTGGAATCCTGGAATCCTGGAATCCTGGAGTCCCTGGAATCCTGGAGTCCTGGAAGTCCTGGAATCCTGGAGTCCTGGAATCCTGGAATCCTGGAATCCTGGAATCCTGGAATCCTGGAATCCTGGAATCCTGGAAGTCCTGGAAGTCCTGGAATCCTGGAATCCTGGATCCTGGAATCCTGGAATCCTGGAATCCTGGAATCCTGGAATCCTGGAATCCTGGAATCCTGGAATCCTGGAATCCTGGAATCCTGGTGCCTGGAATCCTGGAATCCTGGAATCCTGGAATCCTGGAATCCCTGGAATCCTGGAATCCTGGAATCCTGGAATCCTGGAATCCTGGAATCCTGGAATCCTGGAATCCTGGAATCCTGGAGTCCTGGAATCCTGGAGTCCCTGGAATCCCTGGAATCCTGGAATCCTGGAATCCTGGAGTCCTGGAATCCTGGAAGTCCTGGAATCCTGGAATCCTGGAATCCTGGAATCCTGGAATCCTGGAATCCTGGAATCCTGGAATCCTGGAATGCCTGGAATCCTGGAATCCTGGAATCCTGGAATCCTGGAATCCTGGAATCCTGAATCCTGGAATCCTGGAATCCTGGAATCCTGGAATGCCTGAATCCTGGAATCCTGGAATCCTGGAATCCTGGAATCCTGAAGTCCTGGAATCCCTGGAATCCTGGAAGTCCTGGATCCTGGAATCCTGGAATCCCTGGAATCCCTGGAATCCTGGAATCCTGAATCCTGGATCCCTGAAGTCCTGGAATCCTGGAATCCTGGAGTCCTGGAGTCCTGGAATCCTGGAATCCTGAATCCTGGAAGTCCTGGAATCCTGGAATCCTGGAATCCTGGAGTCCTGGAATCCTGGAATCCTGGAATCCTGGAAGTCCTGGAATCCTGGAATCCTGGAATCCTGGAGTCCTGGAAGTCCTGGAATCCTGGAATCCTGGATGCCTGGAATCCTGAAGTCCTGGAATCCTGGAATCCTGGAATCCTGGAATCCTGGAATCCTGGAAGTCCTGGAATCCTGGAATCCTGGAATCCTGGAAGTCCTGGAAGTCCTGGAATCCTGGAAGTCCTGGATCCTGGAATCCTGGAATCCTGGAATCCTGGAATCCTGGAGTCCTGGAATCCTGGATGCCCTGGAAGTCCTGGAATCCTGGAATCCTGGAATCCTGGAAGTCCTGGAATCCTGGAAGTCCTGGAATCCTGGAATCCTGGAATCCTGGAGTCCTGGAATCCTGGAATCCTGGAATCCTGGAAGTCCTGGAAGCCCTGGAATCCTGGAATCCTGGAGTCCTGGAAGTCCTGGAATCCTGGAAGTCCTGGAATCCTGGAATCCTGGAATCCTGGAAGTCCTGGAAGTCCTGGAATCCTGGAATCCTGGAATCCTGGAAGTCCTGGAATCCTGGAGTCCTGGAATCCTGGAATCCTGGAATCCTGGAGTCCTGGAATCCTGGAATCCTGGAATCCTGGAATCCTGGAATCCTGGAAGTCCTGGAATCCCTGGAAGTCCTGGAATCCTGGAATCCTGGAAGTCCTGGAATCCTGGAATCCTGGAAGTCCCTGGAATCCTGGAAGTCCTGGAATCCTGGATGCCTGGAAGTCCTGAAGTCCTGGAATCCTGGAATCCTGGAATCCTGGAAGTCCTGGAATCCTGGAATCCTGGAATCCTGAATCCTGGAAGTCCTGGAGTCCTGGAATCCTGGAATCCTGGATGCCTGGAATGCCTGGAATCCTGGAATCCTGGAATCCTGGAAGTCCTGGAATCCTGGAATCCTGGAAGTCCTGAATCCTGGAATCCTGGAAGTCTGGAATCCTGGAGTCCTGGAATCCTGGAATCCTGGAATCCTGGAATCCTGGAATCCTGAATCCTGGAGTCCTGGAATCCTGGAATCCTGGAAGTCCTGGAATCCTGGAATCCTGGAGTCCTGGAATCCTGGAATCCTGGAATCCTGGAATCCTGGAGTCCTGGAATCCTGGAGTCCTGGAATCCTGGAATCCTGAATCCTGGAATCCTGGAGTCCTGGAATCCCTGGAATCCCTGAATCCTGAATCCTGGAATCCCTGAAGTCCTGGAATCCTGGAATCCCTGGAAGTCCTGGAATCCTGGAATCCTGGAATCCCTGGAATCCTGGAATCCTGGAATCCTGAATCCTGGAATCCTGGAAGTCCTGGAATCCTGGAATCCCTGGAATCCTGAAGTCCTGGAATCCTGGAATCCTGAATCCTGGAATCCTGGAATCCTGGAATCCTGGAATCCTGGAATCCTGAATCCTGGAATCCTGGAATCCTGGAATCCTGGAATCCTGGAATCCTGGAAGTCCTGGAATCCTGGAATCCTGGAGTCCCTGGAAGTCCTGGAATCCTGGAATCCTGGAATCCTGGAGTCCTGGAAGTCCTGGAAGTCCTGGAGTCCTGGAATCCTGGAATCCTGGAATCCTGGAATCCTGGAAGTCCTGGATCCCTGGAATCCTGGAGTCCTGGAATCCTGGAATCCTGGAATCCTGGAGTCCTGGAAGTCCTGGAATCCTGGAATCCTGGAATCCTGGAATCCTGGAATCCTGGAAGTCCTGGAATCCTGGAAGTCCTGGAATCCTGGAATCCTGGAATCCTGGAATCCTGGAATCCCTGGATCCTGGAGTCCTGGAATCCTGGAATCCTGGAGTCCTGGAATCCTGGAATCCTGGAGTCCTGGAATCCTGGAGTCCTGGAATCCTGGAATCCCTGGAAGTCCTGGAATCCTGGAATCCTGGAATCCTGGAATCCTGGAATCCTGGAATCCTGAAGTGTGAATCCTGGAATCCTGGAGTCCTGGAAGTCCTGGATGCCTGGAAGTCCTGGAATCCTGGAAGTCCTGGAATCCTGGAAGTGAATCCTGGAATCCTGGAAGTCCTGGAATCCTGGAATCCTGGAATCCTGGAAGTCCTGGAGTCCTGGAATCCTGGAATCCTGGAATCCTGGAGTGTCCTGGAATCCTGGAATCCTGGAATCCTGGAATCCTGGAATCCTGGAATCCTGGAATCCTGGAAGTCCTGGAATCCTGGAATCCTGGAATCCTGGAAGTCCTGGAAGTCCTGGAATCCTGAATCCTGGAATCCTGGAGTCCTGGAATCCTGGAATCCTGGAATCCTGGAATCCTGGATGCCTGGAAGTCCTGGAAGTCCTGGAATCCTGGAATCCTGGAATCCTGGAATCCTGGAATCCTGGAATCCTGGAGTCCTGGAAGTCCTGGAATCCTGGAATCCTGAATCCTGGAATCCTGGAATCCTGAATCCTGGAATCCTGGAGTCCTGGAATCCTGGAATCCTGAATCCTGGAATCCTGGAATCCTGGAAGTCCTGGAATCCTGAATCCTGGAATCCTGGAATCCTGGAATCCTGGAATCCTGGAAGTCCTGAATCCTGGAATCCTGGAATCCTGGAATCCTGAATCCTGGAATCCTGGAATCCTGAATCCTGGAATCCTGGAAGTCCTGGAATCCTGAAGTCCTGGAATCCTGGAATCCCTGGAATCCTGGAATCCTGGAATCCTGGAATCCTGGAATCCTGGAATCCTGGAATCCTGGAATCCTGGAAGTCCTGGAATCCTGGAATCCCTGGAAGTCCTGGAATCCCTGGAATCCTGGAATCCTGGAATCCTGGATGCCTGGAATCCTGGAAGTCCTGGAAGTCCTGGAAGTCCTGGAATCCTGGAATCCTGGAATCCTGGAATCCTGGAATCCTGGAAGTCCTGGAATCCTGGAATCCTGGAATCCTGGAATCCTGGAATCCTGGAATCCTGGAATCCTGGAATCCTGGAATCCTGGAATCCTGGAGTCCTGGAATCCTGGAATCCTGGAATCCTGGAATCCTGGAGTCCTGGAATCCTGGAATCCTGGAATCCTGGAATCCTGGAATCCTGGAGTCCTGGAGTCCCTGGAATCCTGGAATCCTGGAATCCTGGAATCCTGGAGTCCTGGATCCTGGAAGTCCTGGAATCCTGGAATCCTGGAATCCTGGAATCCTGGAATCCTGGAATCCTGGAGTCCTGGAATCCTGGAATCCTGGAATCCTGGAATCCTGGAATCCTGGAATCCTGGAATCCTGGAGTCCTGGAAGTCCTGGAATCCTGGAATCCTGGAATCCTGGAATCCTGGAATCCTGGAATCCTGGAATCCTGGAATCCTGGAATCCTGGAGTCCTGGAATCCTGGAGTCCTGGAATCCTGGAATCCTGGAATCCTGGATGCCTGGAATCCTGGAATCCTGGAATCCTGGAATCCTGGAAGTCCTGGAATCCTGGAGTCCTGGAATCCTGGAATCCTGGAGTCCTGGAAGTCCTGGAAGTCCTGGAGTCCTGGAAGTCCTGGAATCCTGGAGTCCTGGAATCCTGGAATCCTGGAATCCTGGAAGTGGAATCCTGGAATCCTGGAATCCTGGAATCCTGGAATCCTGGAGTCCTGGAATCCTGGAATCCTGGAGTCCTGGAATCCTGGAATCCTGGAATCCTGGAATCCTGGAATCCTGGAAGTCCTGGAATCCTGGAATCCTGGAGTCCTGGAATCCTGGAATCCTGGAATCCTGGAGTCCTGGAGTCCTGGATGCCTGGAATCCTGAATCCTGGAAGTCCTGGAAGTCCTGGAATCCTGGAGTCCTGGAATCCTGGAATCCTGGAAGTCCTGAATCCTGGAATCCTGGAATCCTGGAATCCTGGATGCCTGGAATCCTGGAATCCTGGAAGTCCTGGATCCTGGAATCCTGGAATCCTGGAATCCTGGAATCCTGGAAGTCCTGGAATCCTGGAATTGAAATCCTGGAATCCTGAATCCCTGAAACCCTGAATCCTGGAATCCTGGAAGTCCTGGAATCCTGGAAGTCCTGGAATCCTGGAAGTCCTGGAAGTCCTGAAGTCCTGGAATCCCTGGAATCCTGAAGTCCTGGAATCCTGGAAGTCCTGGAAGTCCTGGAATCCTGGAATCCTGGAATCCTGGAATCCTGGAATCCTGGAATCCTGGAAGTCCTGGAATCCTG